>JAQIYA010001574.1:0-12315 GCA_034699355.1 Microtritia minima | reverse complement strand
ATTTACTTACGATATTTACTTTTGCTTTCCTATTTAATAGCATGTTTGATAGTATTTGGTATAAAATATATTATTATATGCTCTCAACGATAAGTAAAATTCAATTAAATTCAATTAAATTTCGTTTAAGTTTAAAAAATTAATTAACATAACATTTTATTACGAAATGATAATAGATATACTTTTCTGTACATTTATTGTGCTCTGGCTGTCTATAGTGATCATCTCCACTCTACTCGATGGCCAAAAGAGGGCCAATAATTTTACGCAATGCTTTTCGATTATATCAAACGCGAAAAAATTGTCACCGAAAAATCAGACTAATTCGGACATCAATTACAACTTTCTAAACGGTGTGCGAGTTATCAGCTCATACGTGGTTATGTTCGGCCACTGTATGGCGGTTATCATCCGAATGACGCCTAGTCTTCTAATTGCGTTTAAATGGTTGGAAATTGCTGCCCACTTTCCCACTGTAGTGGTGGACACTTTTATAGTTATAAGCGGACTGATGACGAGCGTCAGCATTGTTAGAGAGTTTAGAAATAGAAAGCGAGTTAATTGGTTTGGACAGTGTTTGGTTAGATTTATTAGACTGGCGTTTATTTATTACGTGATATTGTTTTTCTACACAACAACGATCGGAAAATTAGTTGACGGACCGTTTAAGGACGAGAATCTGGAGAGCAATTGCCGCCAAATGTGGTGGACTAATGTGCTCTTCATAACCAATTATTACCCATATATTCATCAATCGGTAATTGTATTATTCTCTCATTTCTCGTCTATTAACCATATTTTATTAATTTTGCAACTTTCAGTGCATGATATGGTGTTGGTATCTCTCATTTCTAGTTCAGGCCATAATTATTGGCATGTTTTTACTATACTTATTGATTCGGTAACTAAGCATTACTTTTTATATCACTAATTATAACATCAATAATTAATTAATTACCAAAAAACTAGAAACCGTTCTCTGGGTATTAGTTTAATAGTGGTAATCATTACTCTGACCACAATTTACACGTTTATAACTTGGAATAGCCAAAAATATTTCAACGTGTTTAGTGGCGATCAATATATTCGCATAGAATATTCTTTACTTTTACTTCAAGTGTAAGTATAGTTAAAAATTAAAATTTTCATTTTTACGCTTTTAAATATAAATAATTATTTCATTACAGACCAGACGATCATTATCTGAACAAATTATATTTGCCAACCGAATATCGGATACCAATCTATTTAATTGGTCTGCTATTCGGCTATTTAGTCGAAACCAGCGAACCATTGATGGAACAGAAATTCGCCCAAAAATATAATAAACTCGGTTCGAGTCTATCACTAATCGCATACGTATACATAATTATGGCTCCGTTACCGATCGGTGAGTACAACACATTCTACGCGATCGCGAACTCTATATTCCGACAGATTTGGTCACTAATTCTATGTTGGATTATTTTCTATATGCGCCACAATTCTAGCAATTTGTTGACTAGACTTCTATCGTCTCCACTCTGGAGGCCATTATCACTCGCGTCTTACGTGTCGTATTTAATTCATTTCATTGTCTTCACTATTATTTTCGACAACAGTCAGACTGTGGGAAATTATAGCCCATTTGAGGCAATGACGATGACTGTGCTGTTGATTGCACTCGTTTATGGCATATCTATAGCGGTGACGATTGTGTTTGAAATGCCGATTATTTCGCTACAAAAACATTACTTTACAAATACAAAACAGCGGCTAAAAGTTGAATAAATATTTTAAATTATTAATTATTCTAATTATTTTGTAATTTATGTTAAGTTCATTCTTAATCTGATTCCCGTGTTCTTTACATTGAAAAAAATAAATAAAAACTATATAAATTAAACTTAAAAATTATAGATTTTCAAATTACTTTCTAAATGTTTTTTGTTAATGCAATTACGAAAGTAAACGTCTTATTGAAGATCGAAGTAACTGATCGTTAGTTGAATCGGTTTTTAATATCTCGTAAAATAACCCAAAATAAAGAAAAATCACGAATAAATCGATCGCATAATTAAGTGCATGTACTTATGCCGAGTATCGATATAATGCAAAAGAATTTAAAAATAAATAAATAAATATCATTAAAAACTAATTATATTTCATTACAAGTTCGCAATCATTTTTGTATTGATTTTGTAATATCAAGTTTAATCGGTTTTTAATTTTCAACCTAAACTTAAATTTTTTATTTATTTTCATATTTGGTCGCCTTTAATGCTAAATATTTTATAAATTAAAAATTTTAAAACAAGTAAAAGCATACAAATGAGCTGATTTTGACATTATTTTTACTGTTTTAATGTTACTTAAGCTTATCAAAGCTGAATGTAAAATAAATATAACATTATTTTAATTAATCAAATTTATTCACAAATAATATGCAAAAATAAATTATTTATCATATAATTTGGATTCTATTATAAATAGAAATTTTATTTCTAAATAATTAATCCAAAAAAGAAAAACTTAATAAAGTTTGTGCATATGTTTAATATCCGAATTATGATAACGAGCAGATCCACAGTATACCTGCGATATTAGCTTACCTGTGTTAGTATAATAAAATAAATGAGTAAAGAGTTGCTGTTTAACTCTCAAATTATTTATATCAATCTTATTCACTCACTCTTTCACCATTTTTATCCGTATCTCTTTTAATTTTATAATCTTAATTAGATTGAAATTTTCCATATCAATAGTATAGCATAGTATTGAAAGTACACCAACGAAAGTATAGCACATCAATACATAGCCAGAGGGCATTGTCACTAATCTTTGAATTAATATTAATTATTAGCATTTCTGCAAAGTTAGTAAGTTGTTCACGGATGCGGTCAAGACTTAGTGGTGCCTATTTTTTGACGCTACAATTTTAAAAAGTCCTGTTAATAGTTTAATATAGATTATTAGAAATAATCACTATTGCCATTATCTGTACATTTTTTGCATTATAAAATTTAAATTACAGTTGTTATCGTTTAGAAACCCGCTGTAAATGATTTGCATTGAAATGTAAATGTAAAAATCAATATATTAGTCACAAAATTAAATACGAAAAGATGACGAATAATTAAATTTATAAAACAAAATCATTCACATTTTAGTCTCAATTCATTTATGCTAACCGTAATTATTAACATTGAAAATAATATTTAACAATAGATTAATTAGACTACAATTAGTAAGAAATTTACTTTTTTCTCATATAGAAAACCCATAATTAAATCCTAAATAATTAATTTATTGAAATTGTTGCTAATGATGTGTGTAATCATTGATAATTAGTAGTCCATTAATTTCATCATTTATTTTAATAAATTTCAACACCGATAGAAAATAAAGCACTTAATAAACTGACAATCATTTTATAATATATATAATTTTTGACAAATAAAAATAAATGATTTCAACATTAAGTTTTTAAAACATTTTAATTTTCTAAACATATCGAAAATAATGTTTAAACTTCACGTTATAATTATCTATAAATATTAGTAAAAAAAATTATATAAATATTATATGAGTTATCACTTAATTAATTAATTTCATTTCTATTAGTGTTAAAGTCTACTAAAACACTAGATGTAATAAATGGACTATTAATTGACAATAATAACATTAATTTCAATAAATTTATTAGACGGACAATTAGTGAGAAATTATTTCTTTTCCCCACTTTCGGAAAACCGTAATTAAATCCTAACTAATTACCAACAATGTTAATAACAACTGTTGCAAACAATATAATAGCCGTAATAGTTTCCTAACGTGTTTTACCATTATTTTTTCGTAAGTTATTTGTCATTTGCTCGTTAAGCGAAGTTTTCTGCGGTCAAATTAGTCTCGTTTTTTATATTAATGGCAATTATCGATAAGTAATTTAATAACATAATAGAGACGCAGAAACAGAGAGAGATAGATAGAGAAAGTAAGTGAATGGGAAAGACTTGGGATAATAGACTCGATAAAAGTTGTTTTGTATTCTTGTATTACACTATTAGGAAACACTTGTTCAACAAAACACAAACACACACTCATTCACGGCCGCTCTCTCTCTTTCTCTCTCTCTCTCTCTCTCTCTCTCTCTCTCTCTATCCGTTAGCTGCGTCACGTTAGTGATAGGTAGGATGCGGCCTATCGAGTGACGAAAAAACACTCTCTCACTCACACACTCTGTCTTTTATCTGAAGCTCACACACACCGATCGTCGGCACACATTCAAACATAGTTACACACTTACACGCACGCATTCATTGCTGCGTTACACGCGAGACCTCGCGAGCCTCGCTCTAGTTTTCATTAGTTTTGAGAAGTTCAGTCAAAAACTTTCTCAAACAAGTTGTTATTGTTTTAAAGTCATTTGTAGTGTGAATTTTATGGTGTACTCTCGCTCTCAGCTATGTTTGACGAGCACGAGAGAGAAATTTAATCGCAATGGTGTTCCGCTATTTGGGGAAACATTGATTCGCCAGCATTGAGAACTGAACCCATAAGAGCCACTCAACCATTTGACTAATTTTTTTAAAGTGAAAACTTATACAAAAATAATTTCTCCGCTCAAACGTTTAATTTCTTATTTCTAGTAAAAACCATAACTCCATATAAACTGTAAACAAAAACTTGTTTAAAAAGTTTTACTATAGACTCGTTTTATCGAAATAAGTTTGAATTAAATATTTAATTATTACAATAATCCAGTGCTTTATCGTCAGAAGAAATAAATCCGCAATAAATAACTAAACCCAAACTAACAAAAGTAATGATGCCGTGCGCCACCGGTAGTGTTGACAGCCGTGACGGCAGCAAAGAACTGCTATCGCGCCGAACGATCTACAAACCGAAATACCACGCCTTCTCCATCGACTCGCTGGTCGGCAAGCGTGACACCGACCGCGACACCGCTCAGGACACCGCTCTCGCGAACCCGACAGACCCGACCAAACCGGCGCTCAACCAGACCGCCAGAATAGAGAAACCGGTCATCGATGCCGACGAGGAGATCGAGGAAGACATCGACGACGACGACGACGAAGAGGAAGAGTACGACAACTACAGCGAAACCAGTCTCAAGAGTCGGCCATCGGCTGACGACCGGCCGGACCCGACTCGCCCGCAGCTGACCAGAAACGACATACTCCGCTCGTACATGACCACCGCCTCCGCTCAGCATTACCTGACTAGTCATCATCACTATCAGCGGCACAGCGGCCCGGTCTCGGCGGTCGCCGCTCATCACTATCCGGACCCGCACGCCCATCATCTGCACCATCATCTCCATCACCAGACGCCGCATCATCTGCTGGCTCACAGCCGCTACGGAGCGGAGGTTATTCGCGCGCGCGGACTGGCCAGCGATGCGGGAATCGGGTCGCCAGTTGTGAATCGATCAGCGGCTCAAGAGTTTGTCGGCCTTAACCCTAATCAGCACTACTGCGGCGCCGGTCAGCAGTGGTGCCGCCTATACGAGAGCGGATTCCCGTCCAGTGTCTGTCAGAACGCGTTTATGCCGTCCGTATGCGGTAATTTCAATATATTTTTGTTTATAACTTTTAATACGCTTTGAAAGTAATTTTTTTTGGCAAACTTTTGCTATCAATTATTATTTTCTTTTTTAATTCATAATTTCTTAATACTTGACATTTGTTTGCGCTTCTGTTTGTTTGTTTTGCCGTAAACATGTTCAACATTTCTCCCCATTTGTTTGCGGTGAGCAAACAGCAAAATTGCTATTTATATATGATATTTATATTTCAATTTAATATCGCATTTTATATTATTATCTATTAGTTATGCGTCTTTTGTTTTCACCATTTACTCGTGTAATTTATGTTTAATTAATTTATTTATTTATTGCCACTAAACTGTCGTTTTGTTACCTTAACAGTGAAATAGAGATGTAAAAGAGAAAGAGAAGCAAATAATAGTAATAATAAAAAATCTATGAAATAAAAAAAAGCAAAACAAAAAAATTAATTTCGCTTATAAAATATACATATCCCCTACTATTACCGAAACTATTAGTAATATCAATAACAAGTCCGCTCTTATTGAATATGAAAATATTTATTCGGATAGGTTTGGGACAGTTAAGGGCGTATCGATTTTCGTTTAGTCAGTTTCGTAACCAAACTGTATATTTATTTAAATTAAGTCTTCGATGTCTTTACATCGCTTATTACGCCCATAAATATTTCAGTTTCGGCTATTGTGTGTATGTGTGTGTGTGTGCCATGAATTGTCTTGTTTTAATTAATTGAATAAAAAAAAGAAATACATTCTCTAATCTTTCTTTTTTATTTGTTCGTATAAATGTATTGTTTTATTGGTATATAATATTATTGTTTTGTAAGTATGAGTGGGAGCACAGCGCAGAGGTTTATCGTTTACAAGAGAGTGCCAGTAAAGCAATAAATTAATTATGATAAATATTTTTAATATCGACTAATATAATATGTAGTCATATATAGGTATATATATTTTTAATTATGTTGTTTATTGTTACCAATTTCTTTCTATCGCTAATAGCTTTTGTTAAGCTACCACTTAGTAAGCTATTTAAATAATAATAATATAATGACAATAAATAGCGGCAACAATTATTTGTCGCAATCAATTGCCAATCGATTTCTGTTAAGTAGATGTCAAAAAAAACTAAAGAAGAAAGCTTTTACAGATAATAAGAAACTTTTTTACCATTAGCTCTCTAATTATATTTTATTAGACACTATACAATCGATAGATTGGGAGATAGACTAAGGATGAGAGAGTGATAGAGGATTGTGAATGAAAGAGGGAGCGAACGAGAGAGAGAGAGAGAGAGAGAGAGACTCGAGAAAACTTGTTTCTATGCCTATTTTTATAGTATGAGGCATAAAATTCATTACACCGCTAATAATGTCTGCGATCGAGTCTATTGATGTTTCGACTTAATTAATTTTACCTCTGCATTAGAGGCTTGTTTGACAATTCGCTTAATTGCGAAAACTTTTGCCTAATTACTAGTGCTTTTTATATAAAATAGAGAGAAAGAAAGAATAAGAGAAAGAGAGAGCATTGCGATCTATTTCTGATCGATTTGCTAATAGATATAGTGTGAGCTTATGGTAAAGAATAATGCGGTCTAAAGTTAGCAAAAAGAAAATTGAAATTTAATTATGCAATAAAGTAATGTATTTCTAGCATTGTTTTGTTTGCTAATTTCATCGCAGGCTATGAATGAAGAGCAAACGTTTGCAAAATTGAGATAAAAACTAAAAATTTTATTATTAAAGAAAAATACAATTTTGTTATTTTTTTAAATTTGACTTTTACTTAATAGTCAAATAATAATTTCTAAATAGTGTGCGCTTTTCTATTTGTTTGTTAGTTAGACTTATTTTGTTTTGTTTTTTTCGGTTCAAATGTCGAAATTATCAAACATTGGTAGTAAAATAATAAAAATACAGATCAGTCGATGCACGATATCGGCTCCAGTTTTACATGCGTACTATTTTTTTCATTCTCTTTTATTTTATATATTTTTATTCTGACAAACATTTAATTGAAAAGACATTCATGTTTTTTTGCTAATAGTCAACAACATATTTATAGCCTTAATTTTAATGTTGTTTTTTGAAAATTTTTATTTTATTTAATAATTCAATATTGATTGTAAATGAAATAAATGGTGACGAGAGAGAGAAAAATTTCAAACATGAATAACCGCTTAACGATTATATTAAATTAAGGTTTTATCTACAAATAGCGAACTTATTAAGCGTGTAATAATTTTGAGAGAAAAAAGTTTCTCTCAATAAATATACGCATTTTATTAGCGCTAAATATATTGCTCTTTAAGTTATTTTTCTAAATTGATTTTTTTTGCTGATTTTTTTCGAGAGAAGAAAAAAACTGTTAATCAGATAACACAGAGAGCTCTCCATTAATTTATTGGCTTAATCTTAATTTCGATCGGTGTAATTGGCGGCCGAAAATTATGAATTCAATCGAGTTTTTTTTCGGTAGAGTCAATAAAATAAATAAACGATAAGCGCGTTAATACGTGAAATAACATTTCGCAATAGAGAGTAAGAGAGAGAGAGAGAGAGTGCGAGAGAGAGAGAGAGAGAGCCGTTTCACTATACTTATTGTCACAATCATTAATATAAATTAGTTTTTATTAATAACAGGCTATAAATAGTAATTTGTACTTTAAGTTTTTTTATCTGTTATATTTTTATTTTTTACTTTTCAAGTTTATAAAGTTTTTATTTTGAACGTTCAAAATATTATTAATTATAACGCAATTGACAAACTTAAATGGGAAAAACAATGAAGAAATCATTTTTATTACAATACAAGAAAATATAAACAAAATATATAGTTGTGAAAAAATTATAAAATTTATGCTTTAAAAGCAATTCTAGGAAAATAAGTGTTACTTAAGAGAAAAATGAGTCGTAAATGTATTTTATTTTGCATTTAAAACGCGTAAAACATTTACGATTTTGAAATTAAAATATTATAATTTTTTGTTTTGCTATTTAACTTTTATCCTTTAATTTGTATTTATAATTTGCTTATACATTTTTCCGCGCGTTTATAAAGCAATTAATTTTAAATAGTCGCTCAAATTATAAACCAACGTTTATGGCTATTATTTCTTTTATTTTCTCATTATTTTAATCGCAATATTATTATGAAAAAAATTTATAATTTAGTATAATTATGATAAAAATAACTGTTAAGTTTTATAAAAACACGGTTCAAATTTCATTTTTTCACAATTGATGTGTTTCTTTTTGATTTCGACATCTATTTTCCCCTTAAATAAAGTATTTTTACGTTTGTTAATCGTATGATGGTTTTGCTCAATACTTAAACAACAATAATTATAAACAACATTTATAATTGGCAGTAAAATTAAGTGCTTATTTAAGTACAATTTTTTAAATAAAATTAGAAAATATTTTTAATCCTTTCGTCTCTAATCTAAAGTGAAAATATCTATAATTGTAATTAAATATTTCGTAAAATTAAATTTAAATAAACTTCACCAACAATTCTCTCTCTCTCTCTCTCTCTCTCTCTCGCCATTCATTTTTTGCCTCTTACGTAAAAATTACCTCAAATTGTTAAGACAACGTCTAATCTGATCAATTTCTCGGTGCTTTGCAATTAAAACCTTAAGCATTTATTTTTTGATGACTGTGTTTAATATTTATATTTAAAAAAATTACTCATCATTTATTATCTAAATTTAGATAACTCAGTATTTTGGCCTGCATTACGAGAGAGAAAAAAAAACATTTTATGTAAATTTTTTTACGTAATCGCCGTAATCGATCGCAATATTTTTTTTCAATTAAGGTTAATCAATAGCGAGAGAGAGAGAGAGAGAGAGAGAGAGAGAGAGAGAGTGAGTGTGTGTTTGCGTGAAACAAGAATAGGCAACCGATGATTAACTTATACTTTAGTTAACTAATAAGAAAAAACAAAACAACTACAAAATAATTTTGAAATACACAAACAACAAGTGGTTTGCCTAATAATTAAAGATAAATAAAAAAAATGCTAAATATTTGAAATGACGCACATTATGAGCGGTATATAGTCATCGAAACCGTAACTCAACGAAACACATGGTGTTTTTCATGCAAATTAATTTTTTTTGCTTTTTAATTTGACTGAGCCTTAAATTGCAGTTACGGTTCAAATAATTAATTTCACTCTCTTTTGCAATAATAATATATAGGATGAGAATTATTATTATTTTTTGTTTTATTTTTCTGTATTTCTATATAATTTCGTAATTACTGTAAGAGAGATTAAACAGTATATTTTGCATAATTGCTTGCGATATCAGTAACACATTTCTGCGGTTAACCTAAACATAATCCACTTGTCTCTCAGAGGACATTAACAAATGTTTATGCTTAACAAACTAACTTAGAAGTCACTAGACTTTTAAGAAAAAAGCTATAAAAATTCATTTACACCACCATATATACAGATGAGATTAAGAGTGGTATTCTTGGAACAAAAATCTATTAACGAAAAAAAAAACTACAGCCCATTAACCAATTAACAAGAAATTTATTGAACCGAAACCCGTGTCTAAATCGCCACACTATTTATCCATTTATTTTTGCTAACTTAAACCAAAAACTAGTAAATTAAATAAAAAAATTTCCCAAAAATAGATAAATTTATTTTAAACTAAATTATTTAATTCACAGATTACGAGTCTCTGCTGACGAAGAGCGTCGCCCATCATCGGGACCTCTGCTCGGCGAGCTCGTCGCCGTTCAGTCCGTACCGAAAGCCGAAACGGGTGCGCACCGCGTTCAGTCCCGGTCAGCTGCTGCGACTCGAGGAGATATTCGAGCGCAATAGATATGTGGTCGGCTGCGAGCGGAAACAGTTGGCCAGAGATCTCAATCTGAGCGAAACCCAGATCAAGGTCTGGTTTCAGAATCGCCGAACCAAACACAAGCGCGAGAAACACCAGGAATCGGGCGGCGGTCAGAGACGCGGCTCGACTATGTCGATGCAGTCGCTGTCGCCTTCGGTCAGCGGCGGCTCTATTATGGCGTCCATTAGCGGCGAAAGTCGCGGCAATAATCGGCTCGATTTTATGTACAGTACAAAAATTTAGGGCTAAGTTTTTTTTGTGTTTCTTATGGATATCTCGCAGACTTGGTTCTGAAATTTTTATTTTGTGTGTGTGTTTTTTTATTGTTTTAATTTGTTATTCAAAATATTTCTTTAAAAATATTGATTATAACTAGTTATGTATGAAAAATTAATCACTAAATACTCGACGCTCAATATTATTGATGTCTAAATAATTTAATTGTAATAATAATAATAATAATGTAAAAATTTTTAATACAAAAGAAGAGATTTGGTTATGATTTTAGAAAATCTTTTGTGTAAAAAAGTTGATTAAAGGTTTTCTGAAAAATCTATTATGACTGACACTCAGGAGAGACAATAATGCAAATAATTTTTTCTGATAAATTAATCGTAATTTTAATTGAATACTATTATAATCATTATAAAGAAATATATGTCTATTTTCAAGTTATCACAAATTATTATATTATGTAAAAGAGTGCAGCATTTTTAAGCGTAACATAACAGAAACATTTTAAATATATATTAAAATATATAAATAAATATATTATTACCGAAATTTGTAATAATTTTTTTGCTATTATAATCATTAGTTTTGAAAGATTGCAATAAAGAAAATGAAATTCAAATTCAAATAGCAGTGAATTTAATTGTATTGAATAAATTTTTTTTACATTAAATAAATTCTTTGCCCTGTAATCACATATAATTAGCTTTTATTGGGGAAAATAGTTTTCTATATAAATTATTTTCCGAAGTGGTCTATAAATTTTCACTATTAATTAGTTTTCCCGTTGACTAGTTTATGGCGTCGTTTGGCAGCGCGTTAAAGGGTTTGCCGCGTAAATATTTAAACGATTTTTTTTATATAATCTCCTAAACATCTAAACGGCTAACCAATTATTTCGAGGAAATATATATATTTGATAATATAATTCATTTAAAAGGGTAAAAACTAATTGCGATTGCGATGCAAGTCAGGCGAAACATTTTTGGACGCGCATGGGTTTGCGTAACTAAATAAATATTTTTTAACCACAGTAAAAAACTATGTCATTATAAAATTATTATTATTATTATTATTATTAAAATAACCACTAAAATTATAATATAAATAATTCCGTCTGCAAACACAATACAATGCAAAAAAATGTTTGGCTATTAAAATATATTAATTCAGTAAAAAACTTTCAGCTGAATTATTGCCCAAGATTTGCATTTTATAATTGCGATGGCAATTATGGTATTAAAGCCAAAATGAAACCTATATTTTTTTATATGAGAAATAAAAAATCACAAGAGCGACAACTGATGGACAGCATCTCTGTATTTCTTTTTTGCTGTTAGGATTAACGCAGAGAATAATTAAATTACTGAATTGCGTCAGATCTGTAAATCAAATGTACAAGAAATTTCGTAATGAGTTATGGAGTCACTAAATATTATTAATGTTTAATTTCAAATTTTTACACTCGAGCTGAGAAAAATGCAAAATTAAAGAAGAGAAAACAAAAAAAAAATTAAAAATTAAAAGGTATTTTATAATAAAATTAAATGTTAAGAAAAATATTAATTTCACACACACACACAAATTTTTAATTTAACCGTTTTTTTTAAATTAGCGTATAAATCAAATAAATTGCATCGAAATAT
>JAQIYA010001573.1:0-12330 GCA_034699355.1 Microtritia minima | reverse complement strand
AATAGTTACTTATGCATCAAATAGTTATTTATAGTAATTGAAAACTTTCGGCTAAATCATGCTCAGGTCATGATCGGTGGACATAGTAAGTCTTAGAGCCGAACTATGAACCGGCTATGATAGTTATTTTAGTTATTTTCCATGTCCTGATAATTAGTTAATAGCGAATATTATGTATGACTTTAGCGATTTGTAAGTTTTATCAGTTTTAAAGTCAAATTACGATGAGCTCACTTCATAAATAATTAGATCAACAACAGTGTCCCTTAAAGTGGTGGAGACGTCGAGCTCGACAGCGTTGTGGTGAAACTGGTGAGACGCCCAAAACAGATTGATTTCGTGCAGAGCTCGATGCACCCAATAGTAGATGAATTCGACCAACAAAAGCGATAGTATCCAAGTGGAGACACTCGTCTTCGGCAGATCCACAACGCGATAGTTGTCATAGAGATAGTAAAACAGTCGAAGAACTGTGCCGAGCAGTAACACTCTGCCGAAAAATGCGAGACTAGTGTTAATAGCCTTTTCGGACATTAATAATTCATTCAGTGTTTAGATCAGTAAAAATAGTTAACCTCATAACAACGAACAGCAGACCCGCCCCTAAATTGATTACGATGTCGGACAGTCTTGAGGCGCGTTTTCGCTGAAAGAGGCGTATAATCTGCTCGATTGATATCAACAAACCCATCACTGGAAATATCTTTGCAGTATTAAAAATAAAAGATAATCAATATTAATTGTATTTGTAAAGCGTTTGAGTAAAACTATTCATTAAGATTATGGATAAATATTTATATGAATATTTGCTTTTTAGGCTAAACTCTAAAACAAATGTAAAAAGTTTAAATTTCTTTAAAAGTTATTTAAAATTTTTAACTTACAATTAGTTAGTTAGTTAGTGTTAGTTTTTCTATTTTATCACTTAAATCGACGCAATTATCATTAAAAAGCTTTACAAATAAAGAGAAGTTAAAAATTCAATTTAATTAAGTTTTTTGCTCTCTAAAAACAAAATAACAATTAAATACATTGTAACTTACAATTTGTAAGTATTAAAAATGAAATGAAACAGTTTTCATAAAACTTTATTTAATTTGATTTAATTTAAGTATTATAAATCAATCAATATAGTAATTATAAGATGCATATATTATAATGCTTTTTGAATTATTAAATTTATCAAAAATTCTAGAAGACTAAACTGATTCACATTTGTTATTGTTTTTTAAGGCCAGATTAAAAAATTATGTTGAGATCGCTATGAGATTATGATTAATGTATAATGAGATTATTATTAATTTCTAAATCTTATAAAATAAAATTTAAACTTTTGTAAATTAAAACATAATACATAACTTAAATATATATAAAAAAAACTAATTTAATTAATCATATAAAAAATGTTTGCTTGAATATCTAGTTTAACCTTATTTATAATTGAGAAGATTTTGCAGTTTATTAAAGTTATTTTACCGTTTGTTGAAAGCTGTCGTTAACTTATAAAATCTATTAACTTATTTCGTTTACTTTGATACGAATATTCTATATCTTTAAATCAAATTCTGTATAAACTAATTCTATTTTAAAACAAAATAGTAATTTTTGTTATTTTTTTAAGAAATTAATTATAAAGAAACTCACAGAAAATAATAATTTCAACTAATTTTAACGGATTTTTTAAAGTTGCTATTACTTAAAGTTACAAAACAATATTTAATCATAATATTAGTTATTATTCTTAATTAATTTTAGCATAGAATCTGTAAACAAATTAAAGAATGACCTGCACTTCATAGTTGGGCACATCGTGAGGATTTTGATAAGTGGACGAACTTGGAGTTATTAAATAGAAAAGCCATCCAATCTGCTCCAGAAATCCATGAAGAAATAAGTGTCCGCACGAGTGTAATGAATCAATTGGTGATAACGTTATTGATGGCGGAGATGGCAAATATGACGGTATGGTAGTCGAAGAATTTAACATTTTTGCGTAAAGTCAGCACAATTTTGTGAACACCAAAAATTTAAATCTTAGTCTCTCTAAAGAGTGTCGAACGCATAATAAAAGATGAGAGCAAAGCAAACAAAAAACACCACAATATAGATTGATGTTTGTGTTATCGAGTGCTAAATTTCTTGACTCCGACCGCAGCTTTTCTCGATCGACTATACCCTAACTATCTTAACAAACTTTCACTTTTTCGCGCACACCAAACATTACAATTTATATGTCCCAATAAAAATGCAGTTTACTCAGATTTTATTATACAGTTGTTTGCTTTTTTATTTCCTTAGGCTGGCAGACGTGATTCTCGCTATGATACGCGCTCTGATATCGAATCTCTGTTAATCTCGTTTTTAAAATATTGTCGAATAGCTTAAAATTATATTTATAATGTTTTGCTCTATCCTTATATGATTTCGGAATACTTACTAAAATCAAGAACAAATAAATTTAATACCCGTGTTATTATTAATTTATAATTATTATAAAATTATTGTGTAAATAAAATTAGCCGGTATTCAGTCCTAACATTTCTAAACATTTAAAAGTCGTGCTAATTTCAATGTACTAAAATTTTTAATATATATCAATTTTTAAAAAATAATTTATTAAACACCTTTTTTAGATATCAAAATTTACAAACTTTTTATTTGATTGGTGATTATATAATGATTTCAGAGATTTATAATAACAACCTATATATTAGCAAAAATTCCGGAAGTTCTATTTTTTTTTAATGTTTAATTACGCCCAATTCATCTATCAATTTTATAAATTAGAAAACAATTTATGAAGCAGTGATAAAATTTTAGGATTTATTTTTATAACTTTTTATTATTAAGTTTTCTTTGCTTATTATACATTTATATAAATTAATGACAATAATTTTAAAATTTAAAGCTTTTAATATTACAATATTAGTTTTAATTAGTGGCAAAATTTTAAATGTTAAAAATTTATATATTTTAATTGGCTTTCATAAATTAATTATTATATAAAATTTTCACTATTAATATACTGCAAATATCTAATATATGATAAATTTTAATATAATTTATTAATCTCATTAAATGTTACAAATCTTTCATTTCCTAAATTATTTAATGGGTCAAAGTCGGTCATAACTTAATGATTAGTTCCTCTTTTGCGTAATTTTTTTTTTGCAAACGCATTTATTTCTTGCAAAAACTGGTATCAGGAATAAATTTAAAATTATAAATAGATCGTAACATATTGTTAATAGATTATATAAAATCAAAAGAATTCAGTGAAAATTAATGAAATTCAATATAAATATATCAAATATTATATATATAAATATTTATTTTAAATATTTATTATTAATTTAATTGTTAATCATTATATAAATTATGATGAATTTTAAAGAAAAATTAAATTATAGTAATTGTGAAAAATGTCTGTCACAAAATTGCTATCTTTATAAAATATCTTGAATATGATGACAAAATTTAAGTAAATCATAGAGAAATTAGAGATAAATTGGTTCCGTAAACCATTAAATTTACAGATTATACAAATTCTAAGTTGAAAACAAGATTTCGAGGCCAGCATTGAATAGGGAGAGTAGAGAGGGAGACAACAAATTAAAAAGAGAAGAGAGAGAGAGGAGGGATAACGCGGAAATATCCCCATTAACATTAATATTGAAACAAAAATTGTATATATTAAGTGATAAAATCCTTTGCATTTTAAGTCTCTCTCTCTCTCTCTCTCTCTCTCTCTCTCAATATGTATGCCATTGTTTATAAGCAAATTATTTAGTGTTACCAAAAGTTTTCTTCATTCTTGGAGTATTATTTTATCATTTAATTACATAATTATATTTATATTTACTTATATAATTTTCCTTTTTATAAAATATTGTTAATAATTTTGAAGTATAACTCATTTACAAATTTATTATTTTGTAAACTTTAATTTTGCCATCTATGTTGTCATTTTTTTTATGTAATGTTAAATTTTCTTAATAAGATATTTTGACCCATTGGCTTATCGTGATTAAAATATAGACAGACAAATAGATAAACTTAATTTATTTATTCAATAATTTTTTTCAAATTTAAATAATAAAAATTGAGAAAAAGATTGTTTATAAACAATAATAAATTTTTTCACTTTAATTCTTTGTCCCAACTAATTCTGGACGGTTTTGTTAACCATCTATAATTTAATTTTTACTATATTTTGTAATCAGGTTTGAGATGCATATGGCTTTAAAATTAATAAAGTAAAGCTAATCATTAATTCTCGCAACTCCACTATCCTTCCGACTTCACTCTCCTTCCTACTGAGTTCTCTAACACTCGATCTTAATGTTTGTTAATCTCAATTTTTATTGTTTTAAAAGCCCAAAAATTAATACTGCAATAATTTCATGTGTTTCAAACATTTTCTTCCGAAATAAATCATAAAACAATAGAAATTTTAAACAGTTTGAATTATTATTTATTATATTTATTTAAAATTCTTTAAAATTTTATAGAATAAATTAATAATTATAAGCATTATGTAATTACAGGGGAAAAAAATTCCTACATATGTGTAAGAATTTCAAATTGATTTTGAATACGATATTAGAAATGTTAAATATTTTTAAAATTCATTTTTGTCAGATATTGGTGGGGGTGTTGTCGTAAAATTAGATAAATCGATAAATTATGCATGAATAACGTTAACTTATTATTATTATAAATTTAACAAACTATGCAGGAAATAAAAATATCTAATATACAATTTACATATGGTTTTGTTTAATGTTTCGCAATTATGTCTAATTTACTATATTTTAAAGTGCTTTCTTGTATACACACTCTCTATTTAGATTATATTTACATAAATACCATTTTTATAAATTTTTCGATATTTTAATCATTAAAATAAATGTTACTTATAATCACAATTTTTTTAATTGTCCATTTCTCAATGGCAGCACCCAATTGGGGAAACAATAATCGTGGCAACAATAATCAGCGCTTTGGAGGATTTAATAATCATCAAAATAATCAGCAGCAACAGCAACAACAACAACAGCATCCACAACAGTATCAACAACCGTATCAACAACAACAACCACAACAACAACAAGAGCAACAGCAAGAAGTTGTGAATAATATAATAATTATTCCTTATGGAGATGCCAGTGATTCCGCTCTGACGCCCCAGCAATTGGTATGATATTTATTTATAAATACAGATTATTATGTATTATTAAAGATTAATAAGCATAAACAGTTGCTAAAGATAGTTGTAAGTTGATTGCGCTTATATTAAATAACTTTAATTAATTAAATTAATATTAAAATTTTTTAAATCTAAAATCCTAAATAAATAAAGATATATTAAGTTAATTAACATTTAAGCTAAAGCTGTACTATCGTAACTTAGCTTTGACTCATTTTTTGAAAATAATTGTTAAAATTAATTGCTATTAATTGGTCAAATCAAGATTTAGATTATTTTTCTAAAACTCTCTGCAAGAATTATTAATTATGAATTTTGATTATGAAAACCAAACATAAAGTTTATTTTTTTGTGATAACTTACAATATGCTTATAATATTAAAAATTAAAATTTTCAGTTTTCATTTCTAGAAATCTATAATAAATCTATAATAAATTGTGCAAATAATTTGAGAGTAACATTTATTATTCTTATTGCTTTGAATTCAGCAACAATTACAAGCGGTTGGAGTTTCTAATGTCGATATAACTAACGCCGCGCCAGCTATAGCTCAGCCACAACTAACTGCCGGTTGATCTCAACATCATCATGGAATTTGTATTGAAATGGATTTTTTCTCTTTAAAAAATTGTTGGCAAAAATCAAATAAATCATGAATTGTAAAAATTTTAATTAAATTTATTTAAAACTGTTACTTTACTAATGAAAATTATTAATTCAGTAAAATAAATAATAATTTTAAAGATAGTTTTATAGTTTGCAAACAATACAGTAAACTAAATCTGTTACACTTTACACGAATTGATTTTATTATTATTCTTATATACAAACTTTATTTGACCACAAAATGTGAAACGAAACAAAACTTTATATTCAAACTTTGCGTTAGATTTAAGTTAATCTTTCGATCATATTTGATGCATCGATAATAATTTATATAATTATTTAATTTTTAAATACAATTAATCAAATCAAATTTATGAATACGTTTAAATCTTGACATTTAACTTGTTAAAAATTTTATTAAGATGTATATTCAATTAATTCAAACAGAGTAACACAGTTGACCAAAGTTTGAATAATTAAATAAAACCAAATAAATGTTTGGTACATGTCTAAATATAAATTTTTAAAAATTTATTCAAAATCTATAATTATTAATGAAATTGCATAAAATTTATCTTATAATTATAATTTATTTTATAATAGAAAATATTTAGGTTTTTACTTATTTTGTAGATCTCTGTAATTTTCAATCAATCAGAATCATCTCTGCTCTAAAATTAATAATAATAATACCTGAAGATCTATAAGGTGTCAAAAGTTAATGTCAATAATAAAAGACAGTTTCAGACTTATATAAGTGCCTATAGATATCATTACTATCTATATCGATGCTCTCAGTTCGAGACCATAAGTGATCGCTTACACATTAACTAACATTAACTAATTATTGGTCGAAAATGACATGTCATATCCTTTAAGAACATAAGGGCTAATGATTATAGAGCGAAACCATGTAAAATGTCGTGAAAAATATAAACAAAATTGATCAAAAAAAAACAACGATCGAAATTATTTTATTATTAGCTCTATATATAGAATATAATGAAATCGAAATTAGTTTGTCTAATAATATTAATATTTTTCCTCAAAATAATACCAACGATATCGACGGCGTCCAAGTTAAATACGTATCAGCGAGTGAAGAGAGAGCTCACCAAAAGTACACAGCATTTAAACGGCCTTTTAAACAAAAATGGATTAATAGGTATATTGTTATTTTTTTAGGTTTGATTTCTTTTATAATATCATATAGTAATTATATGAGTTAATAAATATGTGAATTCAATCTTAATAATTGTAAACTTTTAAGTTTTACAAACAATTTAGTTAGTCGTTAAATAGTTCTATGCTATTTTTTTTATAGATATGTAAAGATAAGAAAACCGTTAGAAAATTTTAATGCATTAATACAAAGTCTGTATTATTAAAATTGCAAATATAACACAATGCTTTGTGTGATAAAAAAAATACTATAATATAAAATGTTGTGTCTTTAAATTAATCCGAGGTAAGTAATTGTTTTTGTATAGTACAAAGTTTAAATATTTTATATATTTAAAAAAATTATTTCACAAAAATATTATAATTAAGTGTATTTTTTATTTAAATTTAATGTAAAATTATAGGCAATTATGTGATATATATATAATATCTTTAAAAATTTCTTTGATTTATTCCATCACGAGAAACACAATTTAGTTATTTTAAAAAAATATCACATAATCACACCAAATGATGTGGTACCTCGAAAAGATGTTGCAAAGATCAACAGTATATCAAAAAAATAATTAAAAATATAGCATTTCTATACAGCTGTTGCAGCCATTAATTGAAAAGAGTGCTGCCTATTATTCGAATAGGCTATATAAAATTTTTTGATGATAATTTTTAAAACCTTAAGTTATAATTTTATTCTAAAATTTACATAACCGGAAGATAAATGTTTTTATTTTTTTTATCGCTGCAAAACAAAACTGTTTATATTTTGAATGTAAACTAAAAATGCATACCAGAAGTACACGAGTGTAAATGAGTGAACTCGACATGTTATTTCACAACCAATTTAATTCATAGTTACCCGTATGTTTATCAAACTAAAAGTTAATTTTTTATAACTTAAATTTTAACTATAAACTAAACTAACTATAAATTTAGCTTAAATTTTTGGTTAAAATTATTAATAAACAAAAAATTAATTTAGTTTATAATAAAAATTTGACTAATTAATAATATGTAATTTTTAAAATTAATAGAAAAGTTTTATAAATAGCTCAAGACATTAATGGCTGAAATTTTTGTAATTTTGTAATAAATTTTGTGGAGACAACGAAATCATTTGATTTGATAACAATTGATTATACATTATGCATAAATGACAAATAAAGTTTTTGAAATTCTCATTGAAATGTGCATTTTATTAATTTTTTTTTGTGAAAAAATCTCGGAAATTTTAAAATAAATTTATAAACTCTGATAATCACAACTATAAATAATGATATACTCTTTTTTAAAACAATACTAAAATTTATGTTATTAGTAATAATGAAAATTTATTTAGCCATACTTTTAGTAGGGTTTATCTATGGGTTTAAAGTACTTATATTAATCTCAGATCAAAGTTGAAGAAAGTTTAATGAAATTTAAAAATTGTTTTCAATTTATTCTTAAATATGAATCAGATTTAGATAATGAAATAAGAAATAAGAGTTTCATTTAATTTATTAACAATTTTAACTGAAAACTAAAAACTGCTAACAAAAATTTTATTTTAAAAAATCAAATACTCCCGCGTACTAACAGGCAATTTACTGACCAGCAATCAGGAGAGAGTTAACAAATTGACAAAAAAAGCGCCCGTTTTGTCGTCCGTACTTGATTTGTCAAAGAAGTCGAACCGGTCGTCAAACGCCACCAGCGATATCAAACTGCCCGTCGCTGGCGTTCTGCCGGTTGGCAACCCGGCCGCCCACGTGCTGGCCAACAATCCCGCGGCGAACGTGTTGGCCAACAATCCGGCCGCGAACGTGTTGGCTAATAATCCGGCTGCGAGTGTGTTGGCCAACAATCCGGCGGCAAACATGTTGGGACTGACAGGCAATTCGCTCGACACTCAGCGGAGCGATGCCGTCAACGGCAGTAAAGACAATCTACTCGACGATGACATACAGGCGGCAGCGATGGCGCCGTCCATCGGTCTCGGAGACGACGACGACGACGACTTTGACTTTGTCGAGGCCAGCGATGACGACGGCTATCAAAGCCACGAGGAAGAAGTGGCGGGTATGGACGACAGTATCGAAGAGCAAAATCTGGACGACGAAATTCAATTCGCGCCCAACAGTGCCGGTCTGCCGGTCAACGGCCTGCCGAGTCGACTCAACCCGACAAATCCCGATTCGATGCCGCCTCTCGACAACGCCATCGTCCATCGCGTATATCGCGATCCGCTAAAGGCGTACCGATACGTGAGAGACAAGAACGGAAATCTCGTGCGGCGAGTGTTGCGCCGACGACGGCCGAACCGAAACGGTCGGCGAAACGGTCGCAACCATCCGAATCCGCTTAATTTACCGCGAGAGGAGTTGGCGGCGCTCAAGAGGCCGATCGATCGGATCGACTCGATTGCGCACAACGTTGCGAACACGTCGGCCATTCCAACCCTCTTACCGGTGCCCACAGTTCCCGCTCAGATCGGCAAAGAGCTTCCGATCAGCGCGTCCACAAGTTTGCCGCACTTGCATAACGCCGTGAATCCGCTGCATGTCGTGCCGATTGTCTCGTCTGAGGTCTCGCGTTGGTTCGGCGGTGATCCGATCAACCCTAACAACCCGAACAGTGCGACCAGTCCTAGCAATCCGAACGGTCCGAACAGCCCGAACGACCCGAATCACACCACTCCATCGCCGGTGCAGATCGTCATCACGAACAGCGATTCTCCCATTCCCTCCATTAAGCGTAAACGAAAGAAGAGAAGGCGACGCAAGAAAGGCGATCAAAACACTGGCGCAGACTCTTTGCTGCCGTCGCTAAATTCGTTGCCGCTAGACTTGGGTCCGTTGACGGACATCCGCGGTAGACTCAAAAATTTACCGCTCATAAACAACGATAAGAATCCAGAGCTGCAGATGAATATGCTTAACAACTACTTTACGCCGCCGTCGACCGATAAGGCGGGCGGCGGTGGAGGAGGCAGTGGAGGCAAAAAGGAGTGCAAAAAGGAGATGCCGTCGGTTATTGTGGTGAACCCTCCCTCACACCCGAACTCTGGTTACAACTATCCGATGCCGCCTATCATTCAGCAGAACTCCGCGCCGCAGCCAATCATTGTGAAAATCGAGTCGCCATACGATCGTCACGCGCCGCCGCAGAACAATCAGATCGTTAACATCGATCGGGGAAGTGTGACGAAAGACACGTGCGATCCGGCGGTCGACCCGAACTGCAAGATCAAGTCATTCATTAGCGATGACTTAACAACCGTTCACTCGAAGTGCACGATCACCACAACCCCCGCCTCCTCAACCACTCCCAAGAAAGAGATTCACGTGGTCATCGTTGAAGACCCGCCCACAACGCCCGTCTCCTCTTGCAAGGCGACCGTCACTCGACCGCCGAAACGCCAGCCACGTCCACATCCAGAACGTCTGGAAGGCGTGCCGTTTATGCCGTTTTTCGTGCCCGTTGTCATGCATGGACATCACGACAGCCATCCGTCATCACAACACCGCCCGACCGAAGAACCGGTTAGGCCTAGACTACAGGGACTGCCAAATCCGGGACCGGTTGGACATCGAGAGCGTATTCTACCGAAAGGCCGCGAAATACCGAAACCGATGTCCGAATCGGCGACAAAATCTTGTCAGTCACCGACGCCGCGCTGTAATTCTGGTTCTGGTTCTTCCAATTCTGGTTCTCCATCTGGCGGTTCCATACCTGACTCGGTCTCGACTCAGACCCGTAACGCCGACTCTCCTAAGGCTCAGTGCGCCTCTTCTGCCGCCCAATCCGGTCAACCGAATCAGCCCCAGAATTCGGCCTCTGGTGGCCAATCTGGTCAACAGCCTCAGCCTCAGTACGTACTTCTTCAGACCGTTCCGAGCGCATCACTACCAGTGACCGCAGCGCCCAATCAAGCCATACAAGCGCCACAAATGCAAACACAACCGCAACAGGCGGGCCATCAAATTTCGGCCCCAAATGGTCAAACATCACCGCAAATACAATCGCAGCCGCAGTATAACTCCGGTAATTTTCAGCCCAATTCGGCAAATCAAGGACCACAAGACACGCTCGGCGGACGCGGAGTACCGAACCCAAATTCTGGTCAGAATTATGGCCAATCCATACCCGGTCAAGTGGTTTATGGCCAACCAAATTCGGCGAATCAGCCTAACAATGGCGATGATATAATGCTTGGCGGACGCGCGGGTGTAAACCCGGCCCTATTCAGCCAATCGTCGTCGTCGTCGCAATCGTCGTCACCGAACGGCAAAAACGAATACCATCAGCAGGTCTCTCAACTGCAATACCCGCCGAACGGCAATCAGCTCGTCGGCAATACTTTTTCGAACAACAATGGACGCGTAACATACCATCAAATGATAGGCGGACGGGGTATGTCTTAAACGTATTTTTGATGATTTTATTTTTAAGCTTAAATTAATATCTAATTTATAGTTTGTTTCAATCGCTCTGATCTTAAACGGCTATTTTATGCACTTATTTAGCTGTTATGAATAATTTAAATTATATATTTTTCTGACTGTACAGAACCAGATATACTGCCGGTCAGTGGGCGAGCAGACGGGAATCCCGAAGATGACCGGTTTCGGCCTGCCGGTCGAACCGCTCAGGTGGCCGGCGCTTCGCCGAGACGAGACGACCGAATGGATCGCAACCCGAGACTGGCGTTCGCGAGAGGCGCGCAGAACTCCGACGGTCGACCGTGGATTCAGAACCGGCGTCCGCAGGCCGGCGGACAGCAGGAGTGCAAAACGACGGACGGCAGTAAAGAGCAAAAAAGTCAATCCGGATCTGACCAGTTTGTGGTCGGCGATGTGAACACGGCGGTGAGCGGCGAAGGCGATGGCGAGCATCCGATTCAGCTCAACCCTACCGTTCAGGTTCAGGTCAATCTCCATCAGACTCAGGCCCAACAGCAGGAACAGGACCAGAAGCAACAGGAGGCCCAGCAGACCAAGATTGGCGGCAAACGGCCGATAGGGGTTAGGAGAGGACCGGTTGATGGCGGAGAAGCGAGAGGAGATCGCAGGAGAGACCCCAGATTAGACCCGAGAGCAGACCCGAGGACAAGAGATCCGAGGAGAGACCCGAGAGGGGAACTCAGAGGAGACCACAGCGAAGAGATAAGAGCAGACCCAAGAGTAGACCCCAGAAGAGATCCGAGGAGAGACCCGAGAAGAGACCCGAGAGGAGAGGTGAGGGGAGAGCTCAGCGGAGAGACAAGAGGAGAGGGCAGAGGAGAGCCGAGAGGAGAGGGAAGAGGACGACCACAGCGGCGTCCGATGCCGACCCGCGATAACAGCGCTCGTGA
>JAQIYA010001572.1:0-12330 GCA_034699355.1 Microtritia minima | reverse complement strand
ATTTTGTGGTTTGGATTGTTTAGAAGATAATTTTGATTTGCTTTAAATGAATGCTAAATGACTTATGACTTTTTATTAAACAAATTTTTTCGTTATATTTTTTATTGTTAAAATAAATTTTATTTGTAAATTATTTTTATTGTTACAGAATATTTTTGAACTCATATCAAATTCTTCCTAAACTTAGAACTTTAATTTAATCCCAAGAAAATGGTGATAATTTTTTAAAAACATATTTATTCATAAATTCCAGACAACTTAAATTAATATTAGTTTGTTCGAGATCTGCTGTCTTGGATAATAATCCACTGCTCTTTTGTCAGCGATTTCATATATAAGGGACTTTATAAACTTTTTTTATGTTGCGATGAAATCTCACAAATTTTTTCATAAAAACTGGTCATTTTTTCTTTTAAGCTCTCACACAAAACCTAAACATCAGTTTGTATTGCAGTCTCATCTCATACATCAGTTAACATTAAACATATTTATTTAATCGTTTATTATTAAAATGAAAAAAATAATGTTTTGAATATTTACAATTATAATAAGAATTAATACCAATACTGTACTTCACTATATCCTATGCACACAAATACTATATAATATAAACTGTAAACAGTATTTGTTGAAAAAACATTTTTAAAGCGTATATATTGTGGGCCGTCGTAACACACGTCGTAACACGTGTTTCATGTTCATGTGGTAAACACTGCAATGCCTCGCGTTGTGTACATCGGAAAGAAGCCGTACTTCGTCGGAAAGACGGCGTTTGAAATTCTTACAAACCTGAAGAACTTCGGTGTCGGCCGATGGCTGACCAGAAGCGAGTTCGACAAATATCCGGAGCCGTCGTTTCACATAATACACAAAGTGTTGCCTCGAATGGACGAGAATCTGAAATACGGTCAGCTTTGGGTCGAGACTGTATTTCGCGGACAGAAGTTGCCGCTCATTCGCGAGTTGAAGATCGGCTACAAAGCGGACTACAGACTCATCCATAAGGACGAAGAGCAGGCTTTCCTTCGCGGATGTAATATCAGAGAGTTTGGAGATAAGCCCATCGTTTTGCCCAAATATTATTCCGTTCCGCCACTCATGAGAGAGTTCTTAATAAGGCATAAGCGAGAGAACGGCGAAGACATTGATGAGGACAGCGAAGTGCAGATCCCGTATGTTTACGCGACGCGTTACGAGAAAGCGAAACTCAAATACCGAATCGCGGCCGACGGCGAAGAGCCGGACATCAAGTTCGACGGGAAGTACAAGTTTTATGAATTGCTCTTAAAAGATGTCAAACCGATATGATTGTTTAACTGTACAGTATATTCAAATTAATTTACACTTTTTATCAAATATGTCTGTATTATAGCTAAATAAGAGGGATTACAATATCGAAATATTAATGTCATTGAATTATTTAAATTCTCGAGTTTGAAGAGTATATATTTAACTTTATATAGAATTACTTATATATTATTTAATGTTTACTTTCGCTTCTCTCAGTTCTATCCGATCTTTCAGTTTCTTCTTCAGTTTTTTCGCGTTTCGATCGTTTACTGTGTTTATGTCTAGACGTTGACGACGAGCGACTGTGATCTTCTTCGTACTCGTGCTCGTGATGTCTCCTCCGAGATGACGACGAAGATGACGCCTCTTTAGTTTCTTTCTCCCTGTGTTCACCCTTTTCTCTGTCCCGCTCTTTGGTCTCTCTCTCCCGGTCTCGATGTCGACGTGACTCATACTCTTTGTCATACTCGCGATCGCGAGACCTTTCGTGATGCTCATAGTCTCGTTCGTGATGGTCTCGATAATGGCCACGACTGCTGCGATACGAGTCATCGTCACGATATTCTCGTGAGTATCCCCGACCCGATCGATGATAATCTCGATCTCGATCTCGATCGCGATCCCTCTCGTGCTCCGAATCCCTCGAGTCTTCGTATTTATTTGGCGAGCCATGCCTTCCTTCGTGAAAACCATCGCCGTGTTCGTCAAAATGATGGTCGGGATGGGGTAATATTCCGTGATGAGCGAACCTGATGGGAGGGAAGTCTCCGGGAGGGAAGGGTAAGGGCTGGCCGTTAGGCGCCAATAATGGCATTCCTGGCGGTGGTATTCCGGGAGGAAATTCCACACCAGGAGGCGGTGGAAATCCAAAGGGAGGCGGCATTGACATGGGCGGGAACGGCAGCGCAGGCATTCCCGGCGGCGGCACCGGACCGGGAGGTCGGTTTCCGATTACTTGAATGAAGTTTTCTTTGGTGTCCGGCGGTCGCCTACTCGGCAACATCGATGGCGTGGTCGGAGTGCCGCCTCCAATCACGTCGATAGTCCCCGATTGCTTTCGACCCGGCGGTGGACCGGCTTTTTTCGTCACACCCATTCCCGCGTATTTCGAGTTCTCATTGACTGACGCTATTGGTATCGGTTGGTCGACCTTTCCTGGAGTCGGGGGAGTACTGACTCTCGGAGGTTGTGCTCCAGTTTTGTTGGCAACCGGTGGTCCGTTGGTTACCATTTCGTTATTTCTAATCTTCTTCTGTCGCTCGCAATACAATTTCCACGTCTCCTCATTGAATCCGTAATTAAAATAGTCAGTTATATCTGCGCCCGGTTTTCTCCACGGCTTCTCCTCGAGACTGTCCAAATTCAAATCATATATGGAAACGCCATTAATAGTGCCGACGGCGTCCATATCGAGACCAGCCTTTGCCTTATTGGCGGCATTGGTCTGCGCGCCACCGAAAGCCGTTCCCCTTTTCGTGATGTTCAGGTTCATCGGTGCGCCGCCGTATGGGAACGAAGTGCTGCCCGCTTTGATGTCACCGATGGTCACCTGAACGTCATCGTCATCGTCGTCGTCGTCGTCGTCGTCGTCCTCGTCATTATCGTCGTCTTGATTCAAATCCTTATCGTTGGCGTCGAACACGAATTTCTTGTCTTCGTCTTCGTTCAACTCTGACATCTGATCCAAAGTGTGGTCCATAGTGTGATCCATGTTCTGCTCCACCATTTGATCGCAATTCATAATTGAATCGCTCTCTTGTGTGTGCGTCACATCAAAGAGTTGTCCGAAATCGTCTGAAGACTAAAACAAAACGCTATCACTTGTGTGCACACAAACCCCAACTCATGTGTAATACCTTATTGTCGAACAGTTGGGACAAGTCGTCGGTGTCTTTGGCGTCGAACTGTTGCGATGGTTTGCTGTGCACGTCATGACTGTCCTGCAAGTCGTCCGCATTGCTGTACAGCCACTTATCGTCGTCTTCAACATTATCTGCCATTGTTTACACTCACATGTGTTCACAAAATACGTCTCATTCAATGCAATGAATTGACGCATATTTGAAACATGTGTTCATTTTAATTAAAAAACTTTGTTTTCATATTTATTGTTTGAACAATAAATATAGTGTTCAACATTTGAACTAACTTTAACTAATTTTAGCTAACTTTTTGTTGGCTTAACATTAAGGTTAAGCTCAATAATTTTCAATTTAACTAATCTTAATGTTATTTGTGATCGCTTAACGTTTTGGTATGCACTCAATAACATGCATATGACATATCATTGATATCATATCAATGAAATGATAACTTTGAAAATTGTTTTCATCTTTATTCTCCATTTTAGTCTAGAGTTAGATTTGAAATAGCTTTCTATTACTTCAATTTATGCATTTCTCTCTTCATTGAGACTTGAATAGAGAAACACTTGAAATGAGTAACATCTTAACCGATCCATCATTGAAGCCAATGTTCGTCATCTTTGAATCGGCAGACATTCACAGCTCTATTGAGACAATTGTGAATTGTTATGTGAAGAGCGCTTCAACTTCGGTCATAGTTTTTGTTCAGCAATCGGTTTACAACAAATTTTGTCAACGATTCAAATATCAATTGCCAAACTTGACAATCGCTGGTAAACGCGAGATTCAAGTGAATTACGACGCGATCGACATTGAATGCGCGCACGCATTGAACGGCGTCAGCATTTATCAGTTTCGGCACAGCGATGAGGCGAGAGTTATGGCCAATCACTTCATGCAAATGCGTTTCGTGTCGTTGTGGGCCGAAAAAGTGGCGCTCGCTTTAGAGTTCGCTAAATTGATCACATCGAGTGATGACATCTATATTAATTGTGACCCCAATGACCCCAACAATTCTTCCATTAAAGAAGAATCAATTGATGCCGCCGTCAAAGAGAGTACACTATATGTCGATATTAGGAGTTTAATGAGTAAAGATTTATATGCATCGATGCAGAGATCGCAAACAAAGTACATTTAATAGAAAGTTTAAATTAATATTATATTTAATTATATCGGTTTTAAATTAAGTTAATAACATATAACATGTTAGAGTATGTATACATATTAATTTTAATAACGAGTTAAACTTTAATATAAATCTTTTTAAATAATCAACTTTAATATTTCTAAAAGGAATGACTAAAATGAATGTAACTCTTAGTGATTATAACACTTGTGTCGATTTCAGTTTATATTTTAATTAAAAATTTTAGGAATCATACTTCATTAGAGAATTAAATTAAATATAAGCACAGAAATTATTAGACAATATTAATACACTGTTTATATATTTTCATTAAATTTTTTGAATGCTATTTAGTTGTCATAACACCCTTTAATAATAAAAACTTATATAGAATTTCGTGTAGCCCTCAGAAAATACTGTCTCATGATTTATATTCGAAAATTTTAAACTAATTCCTTCAATAAGAGATGTAACACTGATTTAATATAATTGATAATTAAACTGAATAGTATTGTTAAATATTTTAACTCTATTACAGATGGAGTGGTTTACCGGAAAGTGAAAGAAATGTAATATTAAACAATTTTATCATCAAAAATAATTTAACGCTCAACACGTTTACGTTACCAAATAATCGATTTCGTGAGATTTACGATAAAAACGGCATTAAAATGGTTTTATCGTATTATAAAGAATACGGAACTTTTGCTTTTAATAACATTGGAAAGATTGACGCGAGAGTTTTGAAAATGCTATTGACTGCTCTGCAGGCGGGAAATTCACTCGTTTTATCTGTAGTCGAAGAATCGGCTGAATTGAAACAACTTTATGATTATCTTCGAACTGTAGAAAATGGGGACTTTAAGGATATTATATATATTGAAAAACAATCCTTTATGACTGAAGATATGCCTGTAAGATATGTTCTTTTGAATGAAAATAAAGAAATTGGTATATACAGCCAGCCCTCCACCGACAAAATTGCATTCAACAAATTAATTAAAAATATTACTTTACAAATTGGAGATATTAATTATGCCAAATAAATTTATATTTTAAATTTTATAATATTTTGATTAAATTTATAAGCTTAAATAAAAATTAGAAAATAAAATTGAAATAAAAAATTTTTATGATTATATTTCTTATAAATTCTTAATAAAATTATGTTCTTTATAATATAGTATTTTTGAAATTGAATCTATCATTATATCTTAAATAAATTATATAAGTTCAATCTTATTATCTTTAAAGATGTAATTTATTTTTAATTTAATTTATATATTTCAATCATTTTAATATTATTAAATAAAGTGAAAAATAATTAGTGCTTTCACACATTACTTTATATTTATAAATACAATACAGTATATAAAGGTTATAGTTATAGACTGCGAGTTAATAAAAAAATAAATTAGCTGTTATTAGTGATGGTAGAGCTGGCAGATTGTGATGAATCGATTGGCGTGTGTTTGCGAATATTAATGAGTGAAATGTTTTTGTTTTTATGAATCGAATCGATCGACTCCTCCAATAAAAATAGTTCTTTAGACACCTTTCGAAGAGTTGATGAAACGTTTTGCACAACTTTTTGCGATTGAATTAACTGTTTGCTAATATTAGTGACTTCTTTGACCGCACTGTTATACGGACCGCACGCCAGTTCTGCCAATTCTCGCTTCAACTGCTCGCTCTTTTCCCCTTTAAATACATTTACTCTTAAAACTATTATTTCTATGATTATCACAAAACTCACTTAATTTCTGATGCAATAATCTATAAACGAAAATATACACGAATTTTATACATGATTTATTAAATGAAAACAATTGCAAACGTAACGAATTCTTACGTATTATATTTCACCGAATCTCCCACTGAATGGTTATCTTCACAAATACGTGATTCGCTTATTGAATCTGTTTTATTGACAACATGTTATTCAAAAGCATTAAAATATAATTATAAAAATAATAATTATCTGTAAACAATGAATTACTGGTGTGATCGTTAGAAGTGGTTAACGAATTGAAATGATTGCGTTGCGGATTATCGTTATAATCATCACTGTTTTGATTGTCCTCCTCTTCAGACGACTCGTCGGCCTCTCCTGGCGTTACAATCGCTGCCATACTTTTGTTCATTTGCTCACCATTTTTAGCGATAGTTGTTTCCTAATAGAAGACAATGATTTGAATTGAAAACTATCTGTCATTGAAATGATGTTATTATTACATTTAATACCTCTTGGTTTTCCATAACACTTTCAAACAAGTATAATAAAGTATATTTTATGTGATTAGTTATTCATATAAAATTGTTGATTATATCATATAAAGCAACATAAGTAATGATGACATTAATAATTATGACAATTGTTTTGAATTGAATATTTTTAACTGTAGTGATAAAAAATGATCGTACGTTTACTGTAACTCACTGTTACAGCAAAAAGAGTACAACAGTTGAATTTGAAATGTATGCTTGTTATGAGATTATTGATTTCAAGTCCGTATCCAAGCGATCATTAAAAATTTAATTCAACAAAAAATGAGTCGATAATTGTTTTTTTTAATGAAACAAAATTTTCTTCACCATAATTAAAATTTTGCGCATAACTTTTTACGAAATGTTTTAATTCGTTTTATATATTTTCTGGGGTTATAGCAAAGTATAGATATTTAGTGTTTATTATTTAATTTACATATTTAGTGTTCCCTAGACTTTCATTCAAGGGTACACTAAATATGAAACATTCTTTTGATAAACTTAAAAACTTTTTGTAATCATTGATAATAACTGATAATTAACATATGAATCAATAAATAGTTAATTCTTGATAATATTTTTATATGATATTAAAGCCATATTCAAAGTAAATAGTTATTAAATTATAGTTACTAAATTAATTTTTAATCATGAATTTAAAATGAAACATATCTCCTTATTTAAAATGATATAATTGTTCTTATTTGAAGTATTATAATATTAAAAAATTATGAATTGTATATTCTATAAAAGCAATATAAAATTGAAATATTTAGGGTTTTGCACTGTTATTGTAATACATGTATATTCAAAATTTAGTCCCTTTTAATCATTTAAATATTTAGTAATCCAACAAAAAAAAGTCGGCAAGAATTCATTATTCTTACTTTAAGCTTATAATTGTTTATTGAATTTCTCAGTCAATTAAAATTTAATATTTTCTATATGTTTATTAATTTACGAATAATATGCTCAGTTTTCATTTGTAAAACAAGAAAAAAAGTTGAGATAAATTAGCATTAATTAGCGTTTTAACATTTCTTATTATCTTATTTAAAATTGCATACACAACACGACTGACTTTGATTAAAATTAAATAAATAAATAAGAACACTGTATTCAAATAGCAAGTTAAACACTGAGTTTGCAGATAGTCTTTAGTAGAGAGTGTTTACTGTTTGTTTACAAGCGAGTCGTCACGTGTATTGAAGTGCGTAACAGTTACTCTTGAATAGCATTGAATAGCATTGAATGTCGTGACCATTAAGAGGCGGATTGAGTGTCAAACTTGCGATTTGTTCACTTGAGATAATCGTTATTATATTCAACTCTATAGATATAACATTATCAATACTTATCGCGATTCACTTTAAGTATAGCTATCATAATAGAGAAATTAACTCAAAATATATAATTGTATTCAAACCTCACTATATTATATTAATCACTATTTAATTCAGCGTTAATTCATGATATCGTTAATGATCTCATCTTATTATAACCTATTTTTATAACTAAACGTTAGTTTAGAGAGTTTATGTTAATATTGATGTCCGAAATGGCAAAATACAAATATTTGCGTTATTTGCTAATCATATTGTTTGTGAATGCGGTGAGTGTTTATTGAAATTCAATATATTTTACTTATAATTAAGACATTAATTTTGACCATGAAATTGAAAAACAGAGTCAATCGGTATCAAACAAATGCTCATTTCGTGGCAAATGCGGTGAATTTGACGGCACTTTCGGCTCGTTTCCGATACCGTGCGTCGACAACGAGTCACCGAAACCTCTCAACTATTCCACTCAAGTTATCCTTAAGAGATTCACACCCGAACTCTTCAAAGGTATTCTAAACTATTTTGATTGCATTTGTTTACAACACATATATTTTGATGATCAGATGCTTCGCCTGTGTTTTGTTGCGATGACGAGCAGGTGCTCACTATTGTGGACCAAATATCTGCGGCGCAACTCTTCTTAGAGCGCTGTCCGTCATGTTCTGTCAATTTCGCAAAAATATTTTTTCACATGAGTTGTGCGCCAAATCAGTACGACTTCATTGAAGTGACAAATAGCTCGGAAAGTACTATTCATGAAGGCATGAAAATGGTAGACGAGTTGACTTATTATATCACTGACGAGTTTGTAAACGGCTTCTACACGTCGTGCGAAAACGTTCAAATGCCGTCCAGCAGTACGCGAGCGATCACCGCCTTGTGCGGCATTTGGGGCCAAAACTGCAATCCTCGCCACTTTTTCGACTTTGTCGGCACCAAAGATCCGTCTCCGATGCAAATCGATTTCTATTTTACGAACGACACGTCTGTAACAAACCATACGCGGACTTTCATTCCGATGAATGCCGAAGCGATCGCATGCACTCGCGCTCCGTCTGGCTATTCGACCAACGCTTGCAATTGTGTGGACTGTCCCGCTCGCTGCTCACCTAAACCTATACCTCGACCCGACCAACCATTTCTTATTTGGGGAGTCGATGGCATGTGGGTTATTATGGGACTTATTTATTATGGACTTGTCATCGTTGTTACAGCCCTTTTTATATTTTATTATCGTTCCATAAGTGGTATGTTTGAAAAAATATTTTTAATTTAATAATTCTGTGAAATATTCTAATTATTCATAAGTTTATTTAAGAGTATTCATACCAAAATTTCTTTGCAAAATTTCAGTTGCATTTACTAAATTTATTTTTAAGCACTAAATTTAATTATAAGAATGCGGATATTTTATCAGATCAGAAGTAGTATGTGTTAAAATATGTGATAGATATAGAATATTTAACATTTAATACAAGGACTCAGTATCGGATTAGAATTACACTCCACTCTAGTTTTCAGATAATATTAATAATATCAGCTTTTTATGAGATTCAAATATCCACTTATTAAAGATTTTATATTGACTTAAATATTCATTCAATTTGATATACGGCTATAACTAATGCTAATTAATAAATAATATTAAGCATTTTAAAAATATATAAATTTAATTATAAATGCATATTTATTTTACTTTATAAAATTTTAAATAGTATTTTTGCAATAATAATTCAAATAAGTAATGCTGACTTTTTAAATAAATTTTAGAGTTTTATATTTAAAATTAAAACTACTATAAAATTTGGTTTTTCAATTTAATTGTAAACATAAGGAAATACAAAAAAAAATTGAAAATATTTTTTTTTGTACAGAAGATAGGATACCATTACCATTGAACACAATATCGGAATCAGTAGAAACTATTGCGAAGAAGCCAATTGGAAAATTATTTGAGCAATTTCTTAGAAATATATTTAGCTCTTATGGTTCGCGTTGTGCACGACTGCCATGGATTGTTGTTTTCCCAGTTTTTGGAATATTGATAGCGTTAGGTTTATCGGTGGGAATCTTAACCCACTTCGAAGCGATGACAGATCCCGTTAGTTTATGGTCAGCTCCTAACAGTAGAGCCAGAATTGAGCGTGAATTTTATAATGACAACTTCAATCCTTTCTATCGCATTCAGCAAATAATTATAAGCCCAACAGATGAACGTAGTGTCATCCATATCGATCCCACCAATTCTTCAAACCCTATTAAATTCGGACCAGCGTTTAATAAAGAATTTTTACTCCAAGTGTTGGATTTACAAAAGATGGTGACAGACATAAAGGTTAAAGTAAATGAGACGGAATTTACTTTAGAAGATCTTTGTTATTCACCGATGAGAAACAAAAAGTGCGTCATTCAATCTCCACTCGAGTGGTTTCAAAGCGATCCTGATTTGATCAATAGAGTGGATAAAATGAATCGCAATTATTTAGATCATCTTATTATTTGCTTTCGAAATACTCTTGCTTTTAATGATCCATTGAATATTTCTTGCGTTGGAGAATATGGTGGACCTATATTGCAAAATGTTTCTTTGGCTGATTTTAAAGGCGATGACTATAAAAGCGCTAAATCTGTAGTAATTACTATAATGCTTAACAATCATGTCGAAGCAATCGATAATAAAATAGCTCTGGAATGGGAGAAAAATTATTTAGAATTTATGGGAAATTATAAGAATCCTAATATGACTATCGCTTACTATTCGGAGGTATTGCTTAAAATGTTTCTTTTCATCTTAAATTCTATATAAATGTTATTTTTATAGCGTTCAGTAGAAGATGAATTGGATCGTCAAAGCAAGTCTAGTTTGGTTACAATTGCAATCAGTTATCTGGTTATGTTCGCGTATGTTTCAATCGCTTTGGGCCAGTATTCATCATTGAAGAGACTTTTTGTAAGATTAATTTAATTTTATAAGATAAATAAATTGTCTATTATATAATTATTTCTATTAAGATCGACTCGAAAATGACACTCGGATTGTATGGCGTTTTGATAGTGCTTTTATCGGTGACTGCTTCGATTGGCTTATTAAGCTTTTTGCATATCAAATCCACATTAATAATTGTCGAAGTGATCCCATTTCTGGTTTTGGCAGTTGGCGTCGACAATATATTTATTTTGGTGCAATCTTTTCAACGCGACATTTCAGATGTAGAGAATAACGAGAGCCTCGAAACGAAAGTCGGTCGTGTTGTTGGCTCTGTTGCTCCTTCAATGTTATTGGCGACTATTGCTGAGAGTTCGTGCTTTTTTCTCGGCGCGCTCACGAGTATGCCGGCCGTTAAAGTATTTGCTTTGAACGCTGGATTGGCTTTACTTATGGCATTCATCTTACAATTAATGGTCTTTATTCCTTTACTTGTTATCGATACTCTTCGACAAAATAGTGACAGATATGAAGTCTTTTGCTGTTTCAAGACTAAACGTTCGCATTCAATAGAAGGCGACAGAAACGGAACGCTTTACCGAATTTTTGAAAATTTTTACGCACCCTTTTTAATGAAAGATTATATTCGTCTTCCAGTTGTGAGTTATAATGAATAATTAATTAGCAAACTATTTAATTAATATAAACATTTTCAACAGTTAATATTATTCTTGGGATGGTTGTGCTCCTCAATTGCTGTCATTCATAAATTGGAAGTCGGTCTCGATCAACAACTTTCGATGCCTCAGGATTCATACGTTCTCAAGTATTTTGAGGCTCAAATAACTTCTTTAAAAGTCGGACCTCCGGTTTCATTCGTTATAAAGTCAAACTTTAATTACGCCTCAAAACAGCAATTATTATGCGGTGGTTCGGGTTGTTCTTCCAATTCTTTAGCTGGTCTTCTAACACAAGCGTCACATTATTCTAATGAAACATATATAGCGTCGGACCCGAATAATTGGATCGACGACTATATTGATTGGGCACGTGGCAAAGACTGTTGCAGACTTCATCACAATAATATTAGCCAATTCTGTCCGTCATTGATTGGTTTGATTAAGTCTTAGTGATTATAAAAAGAAATTAATATTTTGATATTTATTTAGAAAACCCTGATTGCGACGTTTGTAAAATTTACGATAGAAATAAAAATTTAATTAATGCAGAAGATTTTAATAAGCCATATCTCGATTATTTTTTAAACGACATTCCAAACTCAAAATGTGGAAAAGGGTACTTATTTACATAATTATTAAGTTATAGAATGATATGTTTATTATTTTAAAATTTTATACTTTTACTAAACTGATAAATATTTGATAAGGTTAATGACAATGCAGAACAGATAGAGCAGCTCAACAAATTTTAAAACATATTTAAGACTATTTTTACTGAAAAATACACTATATTTATTAGATATTGATTTTATCAGAATTAATATAACAT
>JAQIYA010001571.1:0-12338 GCA_034699355.1 Microtritia minima | reverse complement strand
AGTTTAATTATGAGCCAATTATATATGTATGTGTATTAAAATATTGATTTATTTTATATGAAATTTAGAGCAGAAAAATAAATTTTAAATTATTAACAATATTTTAATTAATTTTATAATGAAATATAAAACTATTATTTTTAATTATTCAAAAATATGGACTCTATCAAAGAACTTAAAAGTTTAGCTTTTAGTTATTTAAATTGTCTTATTTTGCGGGACAAGACGACATGCATTAGTACACTCTTAAATATACAGTAGTTCATAATAGCACTTATGATTAGTAATTTAATGTTCAAAAGTTGATAAAAATCTTAAGACAAAAGTCTATAAAGTAGTGAACAGAGTGAAGTGTTCTTATTTTATCTTAGTTTTGTAAAACATGAATAAATAATATAACATTTAAAAGAGAAATTATTGAAAATCTAACTGTTGGAGTACAACCTTATTGATAAGTTGAATGTCATTTAGAAGATAATTAATTATTTTGATTTTTAATGTATTTGTTAAGATGTAAGACAGATATGCCTAAAAACAAGAGATAGTTCGCAAAATAGTAGTTACATATTATAATTTTCATTTAAACCATGAATGCATACATAATGTCCTTAAACTGAATAACACCGAATGCCGAATTAAAATTTTAATGGTCTTCAAGTCTATTCAATTAAGATATTGTATAAATTAAGTAGTCGTAAGAGGAATACTTTTGTCAATAAAACATATTAAACTTATTAAAATTTCCACTTTTATATTATTTGCTTAAACAAAATTTTAGTAATAAAATATTTGCTTTTTTAAAAGTACTTTTTCAAATAAGCACATAACTTATAATAAGTTGCTAATACTTTGCCGAGGCTTGAACTGTATTAAAATTGATATGTTAATACGTAATCTTTCTTTTGATAACAAATCTTTATTTTAGAGTCAATTCTAAGTAATCACTAAGACTTTTCTTTACTAAAGAGTAGTAATAAGAATAAAAATCGATTGCGAATTCTACACATGGTGTTCGAGAAAGTGAGAAAAAAGAGAAAACTAGAGGAGAAGCGAAAGAGAGATTACTTCAAATCATCGCCTATTTTCCTTACATCGCAATAATACACTGCACGGCCGAAAATAATGCGCAATCTTTGGCGAACACACGCACATTGCTTTGGACACCCATTTACACAGAATAAATCAGATTCTTTATGTAACGTTCGGTCTCGCAGTAATTAAATTACTGACAACTCAGACAATCCTATGCGCACTTCATTCTTGTTTATTATATGATATATTTGATGCTTTAATTATTCAGTTAAATGATAAACATGTATCACTCATTTTAATAATAATTTAAACACAATTGAGATACAAATTCATATGAGAAAAATTCTAAAATAAATTAACAAATATGATTAAACTTACAACAAAGCATTGTCATGTTTCTATGATTTTATTTTTATAACATACAAAATGAGTCAAAACTTGTTTTTAGTGCTTAACTATCCTGTATGTTGAAAACAGATCACATTGTAAGAATTTATATAGAATTTTTGCAAAAATTCATAATGAATATTAAAATTTAATAAAATATAATAAATTGTTCTTTTATTAATGTATGAAACGCCTCAATAACATATTAAATTACAGTAATTAATTATTTTTTAATTTTATAAATTAATTATAAAAGTTTAAGTTTTATTAGAGATTTATTACAGTAAATTTTTAAATTAATAAAATATATTTTATTTAAGTAAAAAAAATTGTTTTTTAAAAATGTTCTGTAAGCGCCAATAATATCATATACGATAGCATTAGGAAGCAATAACTAATTTAAAATCGCCTTTATTTCATTTCTTTCTCCCTTCAGTTCTGCTCTTTCCTCTCTCTCCTCGTCCAATACGCTGTTCAATACGCTATCTGATTGGTGAGGTGTGAATTTAATCAATTGAATTTATGGTATTAGGATAAAGGCAAATAAAGAAATACTACACTCTATATTTGAAATATTTATTTATAAAGAGCAAGAGATGCTCTTTACTGAAGTAATTCAAATAAAGTAAGTTTCGTATATGTAATAATAAAAAGAAATCCATTGTTTCGATAGAGTTTATTTAACTTATTCTACTGCCGAACATATTTTGCTACCAATATAAAAAATAATTATACTGACTCTCGCATCAATAATTCAATTGTCTAAAGTAAAATTTTGAAATTTCTTATTTGTAAATGTGCATAGTATTAGTAGGAATTGATATAATAAAATGTCATTCCATTATGATTTTGGCAAAAATGCATTCTTTAGTATTAAATTGTCTATTTGGTAGTAAACTGCATGTCCATTGCGCTCAATAGTGAAATTGCAAACATGCCATTACTATGCAATGATTTATGCCCAACAAATTGAGTCAATTGGTCTCGTTTTGCCCAATTTCATAGATGACAATGTTTTTTCTCTATTTTACACTTATTATTATAATTGTTAAAATACAACTTTAAAAATCTAAATTCTAATTAATTTTAATAACTTAATATGTAATTCTAGAACAGGGTGTGTTATAATTATTAGATCTGAAATTCAATTTTTAAGTTTTCTTGAAATTTTTTAAAGTTTTAAAATTAAAATCGATAACTTTTGTCTTTTAAAAGGCCAATGAAAATAATTAGAATTTGATTTTTATATTAAATAATTAAATTAACAACTCATCAAAGAAAATATAGATTAATTTAAATACATTTTAATAATTACTCAAATTTGACAGTATTTTTTATCAATATATAATAAACTAAAACATCGAAATTTAATAAATGTTATGCTAAATAAGCCTTATTCTGAAGATGTTATGAAGAAGCAAAGCTAAGGCACAAATATTGTATTTCATAATGCTCTCTCTCTCTCTCTCCCGTAATGTTGTAATTTATAACATACAATACACTAAAGAACTTGTAGCACAAAAAGTTTGCAGAAGCAAGAATAAAGCAATATAAGTTATATGAAAACGAAAATGTATGATAGCCTTAGAGAGAGCAGAAAGGATGCATGAAAGTAACTTTTATCTATTTATGTCTGGACACAATTGATGATAATGATGAAGATCTCACTTAGATATAGACTCATCTTGTATTGTAAAATCCAAAACATGCATTTTTGATATTTTTAGTATAAATTTTCTATAAAATATGCTTACATAAGATTATTTGACTTTCAAATTAAGCTTATCTTAAATATTTTATATTTTCTGTATGCAACTTATAAAGACATATATAATTTATATGTAGAGTACAGTATAAACATATATATATATATAACTTATATATAAGTTAAAGAATTTAAATAAACGTTGCATTATTTTGTAAATTCAGCATTTGCTCAGCCATTTGTTTGCGAGCGTTATTCGCTGACCGGTATCAGACTAACACTAACAAAATATGTATCAAGCATTTTGTTGATACAGTAAAATTTTAAATGTATCCATAAATTAAATGTACTGCAAATATAAATTATTTGAGTTAGAATAGGAGCGAATTTAGATTCTTTTATTTTTATATGTGATTATTATTATTATTATTGCCTAAAAAGAACTCAATTATGATAACAACTGTTTTAACAATGATAGCATTAAATGTACAGCTTTTCCTTTAATATCATATAATAATGGCAGTAAAAATTTTTCTTTTGACAATAATAGTAATTTATTGGCAACATTCGCAATAATGCGAATTAAGTCTCTTTCTCACTCATTCTTTACCAAATACTATACTGAATCAACTATATGTCCGAATAAATGGCAAACGGATTATTTCTGGCAATAGTTTGCCTCAAGGATTATGCCATGAATTTATTCGTATAATATAAGTCTCCGATACAATCGGCATATCGAATATAACTTAATTCCCAAATCATTACTTCTTTATTTCTAATATGATCTACTTTTACTAACTTGAATCAATTTTTATTCTTTATAAAATTTTACTCTATTAAAATTTTTAATTACATTTTACTTAATTATATCGATCATAAAAACTATCATTCTTAAATTTATAAATAAGAAAAATTTATAAATACTAAAACTTAGCGTTTGTCATTAATCAAAAAAAAAAAATTAACTGACAGAAAATGGCTCAAACATAATATATTGTTGACAATTATTAAATTATTGTCAGAATGTGCTATGAAAATAAAACGAGTTAATACCAGCTCAAGAGCATTACATGCAAGTTGTTAATGCTTAGTTGTTGTCTGGTTTGCATAACCTAACAATATAGCGAGATTCAACATTTTCATGAACGATGAACATTAATATTGAATACATATTTTTAGAAAAAAAACAGTTTCAATCTTTCTACAAATAAAGTTTGGACTGAATATTTGTTTAGGTATAAGGATTTCAATTATAGTCTCTGCCTCTCTCTCCCTCTGTCTATCCCACTCTCTATCCCAGATCGCAATTGCACACAACTATTTCTAAACAGTGCTCCACGAATCACATAGGAATCGTTATTAGAAACTTTTCTTTCATTTTCTCTTTCTTTTTTCTTATTTTAGTTTTTTCCCCATTTTTGCCGATAGAATAGAGTATAGAGTGCGGCGTATATATGCCAATATGAAACGGATCGAAAATGCTGTGCTATCCTATGGCCACATACGCTCACACCTGAACGAGCGTGCGCTGAGTGATGCTCGCAATTCGGTTTAATATACTCGGATGCAACACTGCTCTATTGCATCCTATTCAGAGTGATGCGGATGTTGCGCGAGTCACTTGTGTGAGTGATTCTCTTATACCGCAAACACCACTAACACACGACTCTCTCCTCTTCATTCTCTTCACTCGCTTTCATCACATATATAGTGAGACGTTTTTGAGCGTATATTTGCTTGTGTCCAATACAGTTATTATCAAAACACTACGCATCACTTCACAGATAAGACAATAAGATTTGTTTTTATTCACATCCCTTTCTGTTTCTGCTAAACTCCTCATAAACTCTCAAACATTTTGACATTTTTGTATCGATTGTTTTAATTGTTGAAAATAAAGCCAAACTAACATTTAAATTCAAGCAAAGTTTGTTTGACATTAAACTTTTGTCGTCTTTCACGTGAAGATATTTATGATTAAACAATTAATTAAATTAAATAAATAGATTCAACATTTATTGCATTAAATATCCTCAGCTTCATCTCTCAGGTAAGCAAAAGTAATCTATTTCAATACTTTATTTGATTGGGAATAATATAAAATAAAATATACCCATTAAGTATGAATGGCACCTAATTTGCACGTAATTATAGAGATTTGAACTTAAAAATAGCCATTTTTAAACGAGTGTCAGTTTACAGGCATATCAATAATTTATATATGTATGATATTATAATTTGCAAAAGTATTTTATTTCAAACTTTTAAAACAATTTTAAGATATTAAACTTTTTTTTACCGTATTTTAGAGTTAAACCATTTTCCGATATCATAATTGTTTGTGTTGTACCCTTATTTTCCATTAATAGTGCGCATCAAAGTATAATACGCACTAAATTATTATTCAAATTTTTAAAAAGATTCACGAATGATATGCATTGAGATTAATATGCATTCATTAGATTTATAATAAATATTATAAATATTACGATTTACATTAATAACTAAATGTAATTTTAAAAATGTAAAATTTGTGGATAAAGATTAATATTCCATTTATGTCTATATTAAACAACCATTGGATCTAACTTTAAATTCATTTTTAAAATCAAAATGAAAAATGGATAAGAAATAATGAAAACATAATTAAAATTAATATACAATTAATTGTGAGAATTAAATGCTAAAAACGCATAATATTCTAACGTTTCTGATAGATTGGTGAGGCTTTAATCAAATAAAACTAATATGTGTTTAAAATCTATTAAACTTAAAATATTATGAGTCCAATTAATTAAATAATCAAAGAAACGAATCTCTGACAACGATTCAGAAGATTTACAAGTGGACAAAACTTATTATAGTTATTTAGAAAATTATCGTTAATTTCTAGAGCATTTCAAACTGTGTTAATCAATTTGATGGTTTTGGTTTATTTTCTCATGCATTACATGCACTCCATGTATAATGCGAAGCATAGATTTTCAACATTTTAATTTATTAATGGAAAATTTAGGTATTATTTAGCAACAAATATTTAGAGAATTGCTAAATGGCGTGTTTTGCTAAAGACTTGTTAAAATTGGAGATTTCAAGAAATTTTTTTGCCAAAAATTTGGATTTTCAGGAAAATAACAAAATAGTTATATAATATAATAATAATTTTTAAAATAATGTTTCAATAAAATAAAAATGATACGTGTATAAATTATACTGAATGATGCATTTAAAGATTTTCTTCTGTGAAAGATCTTCTATTAGCCGTAAGAAAATGTTTATATTGATTGTCTTTCGACTTCAACCGAAACGATAGGCGCATACATTGTAAGTTTTCGCTGCTCAAAATCTTTATTTATGCAAAACTTTTGTAATCCGTATTATTCTGCAAACAATTTTCTATTATCTTTCTTGAATATCTAGAAAGTTTCAATAGAGCTTCTTCTTCTATCATTTCCACTTGTGTTTTAAATTCCGTTCTTCTGATTTCTTAATTGTGTTTCGATAATTCATTTATTGCCAACAATTTATCTTTAAGTGTTTATGCGTTTACAATTGCTTTCATATTTCGCATAGCTTTGAGAATGAATTATTTTTGAATACTTTTATAAGTTCTTTAGAAAATTTTTCCTTATACTAAAGAGCAATTTAGGCAACTCGACCATCTCGTAAGCATCATGTGGTAGATTGAGACCAGTTGTCGATATATTTTGAAAAATATTGTAAACTAGACTTTTTCATCAAAAATATTAAGAAATTGGAAAATTTTTAAAAATAATAAAAACCACTCGAAATGCATGTAATCAACTGTGAAAATATAGACCATTAACTATGGCGAAGAGTTCTTTGATGGCACTCATATTAGCTATAAAATGCTATTCGAATTTCGGATTCACAATAACTGAAACTGAAACCACTGAAACCATTAAATTGATTTGCAATGTTTATCCTGATGTATGTCCAGGTCTGTGTCAGAGTTAATTTGAAACATTTTGTTGACTTTGACTTTAAGAATCACTCCAGAAGTGGCCGACCTTTGAAAGTCTACAAAATGTTTAAAAATGCTATCAAATAATGTTTAGAGTTAATTACGTATATTTTAAGTATATATTTTACATATTCTGTATTAAGAATACACAATTTAAAAATATTATACTCTTTATTATACTGTATGCAAACAATAATTAATATTAATAAACATTAATTATACCGTAATTTTTGTCAACTATTGCAAAAATATAATGTATATGAATAAAACCACAAATTGTTATATCATTGAATATAACTAGCAATTTAGTTAAATTAGTCATAGAAGTTAGTTATCAAAAAGATCATCAATTATGTAAAGTAGCGAAAGTCTAGCATTAGGCCATCATTTATTTTTCGCGAAGAAACTGATTTATGCGTTTTCGCATAGACTGTGTATTCGTTTCGAAGAATTAAGTTATATAATATAGCATATGATCATATTATTAGATTTATTACACCATATTTGTTCAATAAACGAGACGTTCTCACTAATAATAAAATTAATAATTGGACGTGCAATTTATATTTAATTTTATGCCATTACAGAAAAATCAGTTTTAATAAATATTTTATTTAACTTCTTTTATATTATTAAAATATTTAATTGGGCGTATAAGCGCTAAATTATACAATTTTCAATTAAAAGCGAGTAATTTTTGTTATCCAATTAACTTAATGCAAAAATTAATGAAATCTCAAATAAACTACTAAATTTCCAGTATTCAACTTTACAATATAATTATACAGTTTGGACATTAATTTGTTTAACAGTTTAGTAATCTTAAGTAATAGATACACAGATCTTATTCTAATATTTTTTATCTTTAAATAAGATTTAATAATCTATCTGGAAATTATTATAATACAAATACATTCTTTATAAAATTGGTAAATGATTACTAACAAATTACGCGCACATTAATTATTGGTTTAATTGATGCATAACATATTCCTGCTAAAAGGACTTGAAAACACTTTTATATCAATAATTAATACTGAATTTAATATCTATTAAATTTAATATATTTAGTATTTTTACAACAACTCAATTTACCGACAATATGAATTTAACGGGAGAATTTTCTCCCTTATTTATTTGATATGTCTCCAACCCTTACCCGAGGGAGGAAAGGAAGGAAAGTGCCGCCCAAATAGGACCAATTTTGTTATACTTTATTGGCGCCAAAAGTTTCATTTACGTCGGCCAAGTTGTCAATATGTTTTATCTGTTTATTAACAAAGGGAAATTTTTTTTAACTATATGTTGTTTTGTATATTAACAAAGAAAAAACTGGAACCAATATAATACGCCCAAATCAATTGGCAAATCTAGTTTTCCATAATTAAAACGTCAACTTTCCGTTCTTCTGAAAAAAGAGAGAAAAGCAAATCACAGCCAAAATCGTATTCATTTTCGAATATATTTTCTCCAAAGATGTAATAACTTCTAAGTTGAATGTTATTGACAATATATGCGCATAACAGTAAGATATTATTTTTTCTGATTACATAATTTTGCAAAAATTAATAATCTGTTAAACAATTTGTGAGCACTATTTGTCCATTTCGTCACACTTTATTTACTAATTTTAAATTCAATTCATTTATTTGTTAAATTAATTAAAACATTTATTATCATAAATGTTTTGACTATCAAAAAGATGTGTCGCGGATAAACATTTTGCTTCTCATTTTTTTCTCATTTGAAAGCTAAAAAATGTGCAATTTTTTGTTGTTACTGTTGTAACGCGTCGCTGATCACACAAATCAATCACTTGGCATTTCTTTCTTAAGGCGTCGCATCAATTCTTGCATACCGATGGCTTATCGATTTTGAATACATTGCATAAAATACGCAAGAATTGCAACATTTTTTTCTAAATCTATTCTAATTTTTTGAAATGTTATAGTGTTATAGTGTCGAATTTTTGATATTAAAGCACATCAAAATGGCTATGCTTTTAATGATTACTTTGGCAAAAATGGTTTGCTGTGAAAATATTGACAACGTTTGATTTTATGGCATCAAAAATTGAAATTTATGCGTGTAAAACAAATTAATGACTTAATCATATTTTTAAATTTAAAATTTAATTTTAAAATATTAATTTAAAATAAATCTGCTTTTTTTATTAAATCAAAAAATTTTAAATGCTTGGAAAAAGTTTATAAAAAAGAAAATAACTACAATATATTTTATGAAATAGCTTTGAATTTTTAAATTTGAATCAGCTTAAGAATTATTGAATATAACTTAAAACTAAGTTATTGCGACACAATTTCGCAAATATTTATTTAAACAAGATTCAGAATTTTTTTTATACGTTATCGAAATGGTTTTCTATTTATTTTATTTCTAAACTAATGTATTTTATATATAACTTTAGCAGAACATTAAAAATATAGATATATTATGTGGCATAAAGTAGATTATAGTAAAAAATAGAATAAATTTAAAGTAAATACCTATACATAGTATTATAGTATTTAATTCGATAAAAAATAATATTAAATATTAAATAAAGTTAGAGTTGCATTTGGGCAACTCATTTGGGTATTGTGTAATACATCTCTATATATAAATATATTTATCAAACAGATATTTGCTTAAATTCAAAATAATATATATATATAAATATATATATACATTTATATTTAAGTATATATGTATAAATGTATATTTATTGACTTTTAATTTGGGCAAAGCTTTCTGAACACGAAATCAAAAAATTGTGTAAAAATATACATTCTATATCTGTATAATAAAATATATTTTAAATATTTATATTAAAAGCAAAAAATTTATACTTTTGAAAAAGTAAAATACAAAATGATAAATATATTAAATAAATGTTATTTTGAACTAAAAGTTTACGGTAAAAATTGTTAACATTAATTTTGATTAATCTTTTACTCCATTTTAACGTATGGAATATATTGAAACTAATTTATTGTTGTAAAAGTTATGAGTAAGTTTTATTATTGTTTTTTCTTAATTTCTTTATCTTGAAATGTTAGAGAATATGGTGAATTGTTTAATTTAAAACATTTCTTTTTACAAAAAAAAACTGCCATTCTTTGTATTATTATAATTTTAAGAATTGGATGCAAAAAACAGTAATTACAGTTTTGAAATTACATTTTAAAACATCTCTAACGCTGTGTTTTGTAAAATATATAATTAAAATTTGATATTTGTCACTGATTTAACAATAAAATTTTAATAAATAAAGTGAATTGCAATTTTGATTGCGACCAAATGAGAACACATAACGAGTCGCTAACCATATGAAGTACTCTTTAAACAATAATAGTTTGATTCTAACTCTGCTAAGCGTTTCATCGCTCACATAATACAATCATCTCAAGAATTGCCCACATTTGAGAGCATCGCTGGCGATCCCGTGAGGGTATAAATTGAATAACGCAAACACAACATATACCGCACACATCGTACTATTTATATTACTACAACTTTTGCTATCTTATCTGCTATTTCTTCATTTTTCATATGAATTATTTTTCATCGCAAGCACTTCAGTAACTCGAAATTTTATCTTGAATTCCAGTGAGAAATATACGAAAAATGTTGAACAGAAATATTAAAAGATTCTTTTAATACACACATATTCTGCACTATTGTATTGATTATTGCATAAAAATTAATTTTAATAATTCAAATTTGTTAACAAAAGCAATCTATTTTAAAATTATTCTTATATTCATACTAATCATACCATATATACAGAGTAGAGATAAAATTTTAATGCTTGTCTACATGTATGAATGTGCACATATATAGATGTATCCATTTTCTTTTGATAAAAAAATAATATACATCTATTGATTTATTCTTGTTTAACTAAACAACAATATTAATAATTTCAAATTAATAGTTTCAAATTTAATAAAGTTTACCTTTTATTGCAACTCTCATTTGAAAAACTACACTGAGAATAATATATTTTATCATTTGATTGCAATACTCATCGTACTGAAACATACTTATGGTAGAGATGAGCAAAATGCGTTCACAATATCAAATTGTTCACTATAAAGATATTCACTATATTGGACTTTTACTGTATTGACTTAAATTAGAATAAGCTTGCTTTTGCCAAAGACAAAATAAGCTAAAAACCATATTTTAAAACTTAAAAATTAAATTAAATTGAATTTTTAAGTTTTAAGCTTAAATTATGCAAAGGAAAAACTTTTAGGTTTTTATATCTTTTATGACACTATACTTATAATAAATTTAATTTTAAGTTTTAAATTTTAGTTTTCATACATTGAGTTATAAAGATTATATACAACAGAATGATATTATTAAAATTTTCATATATCTATTTATTATGTAAATAAACTCAGAAAATGGAGTTATAAACATGATATTTTGATTTAATAAATATAAATTGTACATATGACAGAATTATTTTTAAATTCTGCGTCGAAGACATTTTTCGCTTTGGTTTAAATGATATAATTTAAGAGAAACTGCTAAAAATTTTAAATAATATTTATATTAAATAAATAATGTATAAAAATTACTTGAATAATAATAATAATCTAATTATTAATGAAATTATTTTGGACTTTGAAATTTTGACTTTTAAATATTAATAGAACCTTTCTATTTGTCTGTAAATCTCATACAAAAAAATATTCACTGAATATTGTTTGCCTAAATAGTGTGAATACTTATTAAATAACAATTTTAGTTTTTATAAAATTTAATTTGTTTAATCAAATCATTGTATTTTTAGTATAATAACTTAATATAAATGTGCTTATAATGAACAGTATAATATGAACGGTCGGTTTTTAGAACTAAGAAGGGATTTATACTGTTATTCTGTATTTAAATTTTAGTTTTATTGATGACTTACTTAACACTTAATTAATAATTCATTTGTCATTATACATCACATTTAATTAATGTGATATAATTAAATTAATTAATTATATTATGTAATTGAATTTGAATTATATTTCTCAATTAATAATTTATTTTAAAATAACATTTAAAATAAAGTTACAATTAAGGATAAATATATAAATTCTCACAAATGTTAAATTCACAATTATTCATTAATTTAGATGTACACTAGACATCGAAAACGGGTCCCGACGGGACGGGACGGGTACGGGATTGACCAATTTTTAGGCGGGACGGGCGGGACGG
>JAQIYA010001570.1:0-12339 GCA_034699355.1 Microtritia minima | reverse complement strand
AAATTTATATTTATACTGTATAAAACATTTATATGAAAAGTATGGATGTTAGAAAGTTTTAAACTTATTGAACACATGCACTGTCTTTGTATTGCCAACCTTTAACGATTAAATTAACAATTTTATAAAAAATAATTTTTATATATTTGATTAAGATATGATTATTTGATCTCAGGTTAAAATTGATATAATCGGTATGAAATACACTTGAAATGTACAACGAAAAAGTGTATTATTTAACAAAGTAATAACTAAGTTATATTTAATAGTCATTTCATTTTGTGAAAATGAGTTTTTACTTATCACAAAAACTAAATTCGAAGAACGAAATCAAGTTTAAAAAACAAGTAAAACTAACTGTCACTCATTATTATCAAACTAACAAGATTTGCTAAAAAAAAGTTGAAATAATGTTTATAAAAATGATTAGAACTATTCTTGTAAATGTGAAGAATTAGAAAAAAGAAATCTCATGAAGTATGAGAATTACTTTAAAATCATCATAAATTGTTTAGTTTAATTTATTTTTAAACATTATTATGAATAAATTATATAAATCTTATTATTGTATTTTCTATTTAATAGAAAAACTGATGTTTTGACCAAATTTTGTCTATAAAAAGAAATTAATCAATTTATTTAACCGAAAAGCTCTTTTTTAAATAACTATAATAAAATTTATAAAAATGAGTCTTCGATTAGTAAATGAGATACATTCTAATTAAAACAGAAAATAGTGTGTAAAGTAATAAAAAAACATTAATGATCAAACTTGTAGGTCTCAATCTCTATGTTTAGCGCATGCACTATAAATCGAACTTAATCTCGATTTTTAGTGCATAATAACGCGAGATTACAAAGTAATTAATAAATTAATGAAAATCTAGTAATAATAATATAGAAAAAAGTTAGAATTTATACAATAATACTAACAATTTTTTCGGAAAAGCCAATCACTTTGATTTTGGTGAGAGAATTATTAATTTCTTTCAGCGAATATATTTGATGCCATGTGTACGGCTTGTTATTATGATAAATATCGGTACCAAAAGTGAATGGAATTTGACTATAAATGTTTGGTCGCTTCCAAACGGACGCCTGTTTCGCTTTCGGGGTTCGCTCTATGTATTTCACCATTTCTTCCATGAATTGTTTGGCGATGTGTAGCGTGGGTTCGGTCGCGTAAACAATGCCATTAAACTCCGTTCTTTCGGTGATGTATGGCAGGGCTAACATCGATTGATAGTTCGATATTAGGATAACGTCCACATGTTTTAAGTTTATTGTCGTAGTCTTAAATAATTAAAATGAATACGATTAGATATAAATTGATAGAAATCAATAAAATACTTACTTCTGGTACACAGAATTGTGGCGAACTGTCGACGAATACCCGACCCATACATTCCTTCAATTCCTTTAATTTCATTTAAGTCAGTAATTTTGTTACGCATAAACATTCAATATAATGATACTAATTATGCTAAAATAATTTATTTGCAGTCCGTATTTATTGTTTAATAAACAGATTAATAATAATTACAGTTTCGAGCTGTGGTTCGTGACAATCTTTTAGCGTCCAATTAGATAACGACGAGAAGTGATTGCTTTGTAAATACAGGCATCAATGAGTACAAACAATTGAAACACAAATGAATGGCAAACCTGTGGACGACAGGCATCGGCAGGAAAGCGAGCGCTGACGTCACGTCCAGACCGCAGTCCAGCATTATATGCGTTGACTTGAATTTAATCACATTACAGGGTTTGGACGGATTGCCGCTCAAACATATCTGAAAGAATGAGTATTTAATTGTGTCATAGCGTACACATCTATTTAATTGATGTACACTTTGAATAACTTACGAATTTCATGATTGCTTCAATCGCTGCGATCGCTAATGATTCGAGTGAAACGCAAATCAATTTAAAAGTATAGTGAATTTAGTAAACAAATATCGCACACCAAACGTATGCAATAGACATGAGTGAGGGATCGCATACATATCACGTTCAAGGCTTTCGCTTTGCAATCTTTCAAATATTAAAGAGTCGAAGCATTGAAACATTTGTAATGATTGGAAATTATCAGAAATTATTTATCATTAAAAATAAATACATATTCGAGCGAATATTGCAGTACTTTTATCGGATAATATGTCATATTTTTAAATAATTAATATAATTTTCCGGTCTTTAATAATTATAAATAGTGTGCATTTATGGCCGGAAAAAATTGGCGTTCAAATTGGGTTAATTAAAAATATTGAGTTGTTTTAACGACATTTAAACAAATCAAATGAAATTCTCATTCATAACTTTCTTTATTGCTATTTTAAGATAAATGATTTTCGAAAATACAGTATGATTTCGATGTCAGCAAGTTTTGAATTTTGAATACAGATTGAATTTGCTTTACTTGTACAGAATGTATATTAATTTATTATATTTAATTTCAATGTTGTCATATGAGAGAATCAGTAAATCCAACTCATGTAATGGCATGGATCGTCAGCCCTCCAAACCCTTACTTATATTCAACTATTATTATTTAAACTTTGTAATACTTACCTGAACTTTTTAATAGTTAACTTTTAATGTTTACCCTTTACTTTTAATATTCACCTTTTATTCACACCACTGCTTAATATAGAGTGTCTGATTATATTCTGTAAAGTTGTTATCAGTTTCTTATAACTTGAGTTAGAATAAAGATTTATTAAAGGATAAAGAATTTATAAAAAAATTATTTCCATAAATAGCAAATTTATTAAAATTGAAAACATAATCAAAATCTTAATTTCAGAAATAAATATAAATTTATTGTTAAAAATGAATAAATGTTTTGAAAACGTTTAGCAGTATCAGTAACAGTATCCGCCTTAGAAATTAAATACACCTCGACCTCGATTCTGGCATCTTCGCGGTGCCATAAAAATTAAGTGTCAGAATCGAGATCTGCTACAATCGAGATTGAAAATAATGTACTAAAGATGATAAATTAAGAGTCTTTAATGAAAAATCAGTAATCTTTGATTGTTTTAATGAAGCATTTCTGCTGCAATAAACTTGTTTCTCTAAATTGTCGATTAAATCAAAACATTTTTCAGATCCATTGTTTCGCACATATTTGTATATATTTTCTTATAGGTGTGAGAGAATTTAAGGTATCGTTAAGGGTAACAAAACTTTTTGAAACCAAATCATGATTATCTTCTTCAATGTCTTGTAAATCTTCGTTAATAGCTTTAAATTCACAAAATTATTGTTAATAAACTTTAAACACTATATAAAGAATAGCAATATTAAGACACTAAAAACTAAACACTGAAAGGCGCTAAAATTAATGTTTGCATACAGGCATGTGATTAATGCGATCTAAAGCTTTTCTAAAAATAATACCTGTTTTACTGATTGAGATTAAATAAAAATTACTGTGAAGTTAGTGATGCCTTATTCAGAAATTTGTCTATAGTTTTATAATGAAATGCCACAATCGAGTCACTGATATGTTCTACACGTGCCCCAAAAATCTAGTGCCACAATCAAAAAATGCTAAAATCATAAGTGCTAGAATCGAGTAGTGTTCACATTACACTCCCCATAGAAGCTGCCTATGCTTCAAAAATTAAGTGCTAGAATCCAAATCTGTCAGAATCGCGAGTCACAGAATCGAGGTCTTCGTGTATTAAAATGCTATATTTTAAAGTTAAAAATAATTTCCATTGTGATCATAACATTTTGTCAACATTTAACTAGTTCTTCAAAGAAGTGAATCAATTTATATATTTATTAAAAAGTCAAACTTCTACAGAAACAATCGGTGCTTACAATAAGAGATTTCTGTGATAAAATCTTAACATTTACTGTTATCTTTACATTTTTCTTAATTTTGATTTTTTAAAATCAAAATATCATATTGTATATCATGTTAGCTCAAATAATTAAATAAAGCTTTTGACATATTGAAGAGCCGTTTGATAGAGGGGTAGCACAACAAACAGAGGTATAGGCTGATTGTGTCCAAACTTGACGCGGAAGTGTGAAACAAAGGCCGCTATCATTTATGATTGATTTTGATTTCATTTCTTATTACAATACCTAAAATTTAAATTTTCTCGCAAGTTTTCCCTAAAAAGATGTTTATTGCAGTCAAATTCTTTAATTATTACATTCATCGTAACGATTATTCGTGTATTTAAACTTAATATTCCAATTTTTAAGTACATAATTAATTAAACTTTTAGATTAAACATATTTATAAGATTTAGGATTAGATAAAATTTCGATTATTTTTTGCTTCATATATAAACAAATTAATTTAAATTTGAGTGAGAAAATTGTTTTAAATATTAAATAAGATGACATAAGTGCTTATGTTTTGAGTTTATCTTTTTAATTAAAAGTATTGTTCTATAGTATATCGTTATAGTAATTGTGAATCCCTGTAATTTTATTTTTTATTACTTTTGTTAACAAACTTATTATTTGAAAGAATTTTTCACTATTTAGTAATTGAGTAAAATTATCTTAATTAATGTTTATTTTTATTTATATTATTAATTATTATATTCGCTGATATCGAAAGCATCAAAAGTAAATCGAAGCTGATGTTAATACAGTAAAAGTCCGGTATTGTAAAGTGTTTCGGGATAATAAAATTTATTCACTATAATGATATATTATGAAATAACATCATCTAATATTTAATATAAAGGTTGGATTTATTTTTTTAAAGAATAAAAATCAATGATAAGAGTTTGCTTAATATGTTTAAACCTTAATTTATATTTAGGATATATCCTAATTGTATATATACGTGTTTCGTTAATTAGATAAGTTGAATGTCTGTAAAGAATGAAACCCACTTTAGTGATCGTTCACTATATCGAAACATTAGAGAGACTCATACATGGTGCTCACAATATTACAGTGTTCCCAAGATTCACTATAACCACTCACACCACTCAAACCATTCACGCCATTCACACCATTAACACCATTCATAGCATTGGCAGCGGTGACGGCGTTCACGCCGCTCACGCCATTCAGACCAGTGAGACCAGAGAGAGCATTGAGACCATTGAGACTATTAAGACCATTAACCGCGACTTTGACTGGTATGTGATATGGCTGTGAAGTTTGTGGCGAGCCGTTCGCAGATAACTGAGTGTTGGACGAGCTCTTAGGCTTTCGCTTTCGTGTCTGAATGGAGTCCTTCTTCATCGTTATGGGACGGTTGACATTATGCAGTTTGTAATATAAGCCGCACGCGTTGCAAACGGGTTCACCCAAACCATTGCGCCGCCATAAGGACGTGGTAGTGGTGGAGCAGTTTGAACACGACAGACCTGAGCGTCTCGACTGCGTCTTCACACATACGAACATAGTTTAGATTAAGTCACTCAATATCGCATTTGTTTATAATAAATAGCATACAGTGAGCCGCCTTTGATTTTTAACAAGTGGCCTATTATTTCCATTCATTTTGTGATATAAACCACACGCGTTGCACAAGTAATGACCAGTTCCGTCGCGACGCCAGAGAGGTGTCGAAATCGCGCCTTTTGAATATTCATAATCAACTTTTACAAAGTTGAAAATTATTGTTTGCGACATGTGATACAAGTGAGGCTACTCTAAACTTTGAAGAACTCTTACTTACCACAGTTGACACACTCGCGCCCTTCGGTCGGCGAGAACAAGTCCGGTATGCCCTCCGACGATGACGTACTTCGCCGATGACTAGACGGAGACTTAATTACTTGTTGTTGCGGAGGAAACGAGTTGTGGCTCTGACTGTGATTCTGGCCGTTGTTCTGGTTGTGGTTCGGATTGTGGTTCTGCTGGTAATTGAGGTAATTGTCGGCCGAATGCGTGGTCACGGCGTTACTCGTTGTGGTGGCGGGCGTTGAGGATATTATCACATTAGAGGAATGGCTGTTGTTATACCAGTCGTTGTAGTTAATCATCATTTCAATCACCAATTGCTAGACCAGAATAAGCCAAATATTATACAAACACTGATAACAATGAAAAGATTTGAACGGATTCAGTGATATTTGAGTGAACTCTGAACTATATCTCATCGAAAAACTTTTATTTATTATGTTATTAATGTCTTTCATAATATTAGCACTTTCTATGAATCTTATCGATAGACGAGTTTATGGTATATAACATGTAAATAATTAAAACAATCTATATTAGCGTTGGCTAACAGATAGTCATGTTATGCTAACGTTAATAGAAATCAATTAGCGTTTGGAGAATGGCATTGAAATATAGGCCAGAGTTGTACATGAATTGTATATATTGTGGAAACAATACCAGTCATACAGAATGAGTTGAATCCACTGAAATCCGTTCTCTTGTGATAACGCCGTGTGGCAAATATCATAAGCGAGTTGTTTTTTAGAGGTATGAGAACGTATGAGAACGCTATGCGATTGCGATTACATATTATCGCAATTTACTTACCTTTCAAAACTTGTCGATAGCGTCCAAACTTTCAGCCAATCAATGCAAGCAATTCGCCGCTTATCGTAACGCTATTATCTAATACGAGATTATGGCGAAAACTATTGATTATCTAAATATTGAAACACAAAATATAGTTAAAATATAGTTATAGTTAGTTATTAGCGATCATATAATAAAACATTTATAGAGCAGACTAAATGTTTGATCGCTTACTTTATATTGTAAAGTAAGTTAATAGCTGTTTATGGCAAACACTTTAGAGTGGAGTCAAAATTGTAAGAGTATTTGATATCTGGCTCTCGATTGAGTGCTGCATATAAACTATAGTTTTGAAACTTAATGATGAAAGGTCTGGTACTGTACACCTCCTCACTCAAGAGGCATTCACATCAACACAGTTATGCTCACTTATGCCAGTTATGCTCAGTTCTGGCACTTTTCAGTATCAAATTCAACAGGCATTCAACAGGCAATCCACTCATATGATACTGATCGCAGTGCACAAGAATGTAAGAATATTGCATCAAACGCTTTCCTAGTCTATACACATCAACCACTGTAGACTCAATTATAGACTCGACTATAGACTCGAGAGACGTGACTATCAAATCGTTGAGCTATGCGTTGAGTCCGCAAATCGCTTTCAAATCACTTTCTTATGAATATGTAGCGCATCGGGGATTAACGCGAACACAGTCTGAGCGGTCATATGATAGTGACTCACATGCACTGTCTTGTCTCACAAACACCTCTTTGGTCCCAATGAGTGACTCACATCTTCAAAGCTAGTCGTTTGTCCACATCATGTGTTGCATTGCGAGCCAAACAAAACAATGCGATTGAAGCGATATTTGATACCTCACTACACAAAAGCCAAATGAAAGCGCACTTACATTCACATTCATTCACATTCGAGTATTAATCAACAAATTTCATAAATCAATTGAATTTAAAAATGCAAACCCATTGCATGCGTTGTTGGCGTTATGGAAATACGCCTATCAATTAGATGCGAGTTTCATTTACTTTCTAAGTAACTCATAAGTAACTCATTTGATAGGAAGTATAGTTCCTTTGCTGGTCAGACCTTATCATGGTTTGCACACTTTGCCATTATTTGCCATTTTGTCACCAAACTATACTTTTTAAAACTCTAATAGTATTTGTTTGTAAACTGCAAAATCTCTATTTTAAGGCTAATGTCGAGTGCGATGAAAGCTTTTGAATTAGCATTTAATTTGGGGTAACACTGGTTGACGCGATTGATGCGATCCACTGATAGATCACACGCGGACTAAAGTGTCAAAACAAAGAGCCTTCACGTGATGACTGAGTTGTGCTGAGAGGGCAGAGAACTATAGGAGCTGTTGGTCACGAATATGAATATATAATAATAATAATAATACTGAATATGATTAGTGAATATGACTGCTGAACGTGTGTTATCAGCAAATCTTTTGAGACCTTAACTCGCGAGCAATTCTTTCGTGTTTATACCTCACATCGTGTGCCATATCTATAGAAATGCACTGAAATGCACATCATATTTATAGATTTACAGACTCTATCACTACGAAAGAGTTAACAGTTGGACTGTATCTGTATCTGTAACTGACAAATAGCTGATCCGAATTAGACAATTGCCAAAACGGATACATCAAACGAAACTATTTAGCAATTAGTTATAAGTTAATGAAGTTAATTAATGGCATTGAGTTTGAAGAGCATTGAAGATAATAGTGAATACAATGTCATTGTGAACGTAATAACTTTTTTCTACGCCATTACCTATCGATAGCTATCGTATAGATTATTGTTAAACAAATTGTAAAATAGCTATACATTAATCGATCGATGCATTAGTGGTTATCTCTAGAATGCAAAGTCCATAAGAAGAGTATTGAAATATTAGAATACGCTATATAAACATAAAAACTTGTAATAGACTTTTATGGCAGCATTTGGTGAGATTCAGCATAACTTTCATACTTTTTACATGAAAGAGAGCTGAAGGAGAGCTGTTATCTGAACGTAAACACTTTGAGTCCGTTACGTAATATTGGTAACCTTGAAAATGCGTTTTATCGTAAATCTGTTTTTAATAAAAGGACTGCTGTGTCGAGTGTCGAGTCGTATAAACGAATAGCATTTCGAGCATCACTTAGTTATGGCTCAACAAAAACATCGGAGAAAAAGCAGATCTTATGCAACGGCAATCAATGGTCATTTCATGTCAAACCAATTTCTTCTCAAATATACTTTTCATTAAAAAAATTGTTGGTTTATAAAATTAATAAGTTTATTAGATTATTAGATAATAGTGCGTTCACTTTTTTTTTTATTGAAGCAGATATTCTTTCGCTACAGAATATAAAATTTCTGCAATGAATACATAATCTTCTTGTATTTTATACTAATTAAATTAAATTAATTAATTAATTAATAATTTACTTAATCGACATACAATATGTTAATACTGAAAATGTAGACTTTGATATTGAATATAGAGAATGTTAAGTGTATAGAGTTTAGCACTTGATATTTGCTTATCTAAGCGATCAAACTCTCAATATTTAAGATTGAAAAGTTTGACAATTGAGAAAACGTATTCAACTTTGTTACCACTTTGTTGTTCTTTTAGTTGTAAGAACTGTTTTGATATTGTTTTGATTTTAATCAATTTAATGAATAGAAATGAGTTGTATTATCACAAATAAGTTTCAGTACAAATCATATTACTGTATATAATACATATTAAATACATATGTATATAAAAGTTATTAATATTTATAATTAACGATTAGGTTTTAGTAGAGTTTAAAATAGACTCCGAGACTCGGACTTTGCAAGTCTCTGAAGCCTAAGTCTGAGTCTATACTTTATTGGAGTCCAAACCCGAGTCTATTAACTGATGTGTAGTCCGAGACTCTAAATTAAGTCTATCATAATATAATGAAGTCTATAATGAAGTCTATCAGAGTCTATAAATATTTAACGGAATAGTATTTTTTTATTTATTTTAAACTTAATATTAAATTTCAAATATAAACGCAAATCAAATTTCTATATCATTGTAATTATTCAAATGTAATTCTTAAAATACATTATAAAAATTTGTTTTTAATACAATTTAATTCTCTATGAGTAGGGAAGAGCATAAACTCAAAATTAAGAGCTTGAGCTTGAGCTTCAATGAGCTTCTCTAAATATTACTGAGCTTGAGGTTCGAGCTTTCCTATTCTAGCGATGAGATTAAGCTTAAGCTTACAAAGCTTCTCTAATTTGTTGCTCGAACTTGAGATTAAGCTTATTTAAAACAATTGAGCAAAGTTTGATTTAAAAATATCATCTTTTATTCGAATTAAAATATTATTTATGGTTATGTATTGTTAGTCCGTGAGTGCAATCGATGGGTTAAAACATTTCGAGAAGGAAATTATAAGCTCGAAGATGGCCATCGACCTCAGCCCACAAATGTAGACAATGACCTCCTGAGGTTAGAGGTTGTGTCAAATCCACGCCAAACACTTATCGAATTAATGTCAACATTCGGAGTGTCAGATGTCACTATTGTTACTCATCTCAAACAAATAGGAAAGATATGTAAGCGACGAGTTTGGGTACTTCACGATTCGACTTATGAAAACAAAGCTACGAGAGTCAGAATTTGCAATTCATTGATTTGCGACAAGAAAGAGATGCATTTGTTAAGTGTTAGCCATCCATCTTATTCCCCACATATTTCAGATTATCATTTGTTCCGTTCTCTCCAACATTTTCTTAATGGTGTAATAATGCTAAATATAGATGAAGTTCGAACCGAAATGTCTAACTTCTTCAGCTAAAAGCCGATCTCCTTCTATAAGAGAGGAATCGAAATGTTGGTCAAAAGATGGGTCGCATTGTTTCTCAGTAGTTATTTTGATTGTTTAAAGTGCCCACCATTTAACGCCAAACAACTTTTACATCGATTTAGCAAATTTTTTAAGACACTCACTAAAGTTTAATTGACATTTTTATTTATTAATTTTATCAATTTTGAGTCTTATATTTGATTTAAACTATTTAGGAGTTTTCGGATAAGACTCTGTTTTGTACGCTTTCATTTTACAAACACTTAAATGTTCACAATATGCAGATAATTAACAATTTTCTCAAAATTAAAATATCACTACATTGATATTAATAATTTAAACTAAACACAGTGTCACTTAAAATGACAATAAGGACTGAAACATTCACAAGCATTTCAACGAAACTTCATTTGCTTATACCTGGTTGTGAGTGGTATAAGATTAAAAAAATCTCTCTTATAAGATATCTATTAAATAATTTATTAATTATCAAATAATTTTTAAATTGAATGTAAACACATAATTGATTTTATTGGTCCATCAAATAATCTATTTTTTGTAGTTAATTAAATCTCCAGCTTTAGAAAAAATTTACTCATTTGAAACACTTGTAGCAGTAATGCATAGAACATTATATGCAAATTTAGATAAATTAAGAAAATTATTTGAATGAAATTTCCACAAATTATGGTTTTGAATCTTCATGTGAAATGTTAAAATATTTTTTAATTTTGATCGTATATTAAATATTGATTTTGTATTGAATCGTATATTTTAAACAAATGGGCTCAAATATTGATTTAAAGAATTTAATGCTTATAAAATAGAAAACTTCGATATTTATTGAACATAAAATTTAGTTATAAATTGCTGATAATAACTGATGTTAATATCTAACAATTCACATATAAAATACAATTCAATATTAATAGCTTATAATTGAGTCATTTAAGGTTGAATACAGCAATAATTAATTGCTAGACATTTTAATATACAATTAGCCAATAGTTATTAATTAATTTAATTGTTGCGCATTAGATTTAAAATTAATAGAATGTTTATAAATAATATGAATTAAATACTTTATAATCTTTAATATTCGTATTAAAAATCTATAAATATTGAATAAATAAAATGTCTAAAATATGTAAAAATGTAAAATATGGTGAAATAAAAGAAATGTTAGATAAACTTGAATGTGAACATAAATTTTATTGATAATGAGCGCTCCACATCAACACAAACTAATAATGACAATTGAGTTTGTAGTTTGAATTTATATTTTAATTTTTAAAAATTTATGATTGTCTGGATTTTTGTGGATCAATTGATTTAATTTTTGAAGCAGGACTCCTTTAAGATATTTCTTGTTTTCTTCAATTATTTCAAAATTTTATTTTGATTTAATTTTAGTATTTTATATATTTTTATTTTAGTAATATCTTCATGTAATGTTATGCTTTATTAAATTTTACTGATTTAAAGAAAAATTTTAATTTTTTGAAATTTTCAAAGTAAAATAACACAGTGTTTAACCATGTTTCCCATCAAAATGTTAAAAAACGTGTAAATTCTGGTAAAATGTTCATAAAGGGGTAAATTCGGGTAAAAGTGTAAAAGGGGCTAAATCCGGGTAAACCCCTTTTTCCGGTCCCTGGTTACTAGCCATACCCAGTGGCTTCGCCACTTTAAATATGATTTTTAATTCAATCTCTTTTACTTCTTGTACATACTGTATAATGTTTAATTCAACAATTAGAACTCTCATTTGGTCGTTTAAATACTCTTTTAATATTTTTATAAATAATCAAAATAGAGATTTCTAAAAATAATCTCTATAACTATTACAATAATTGAGTTCGTGTGTGTGTGTGTAAGTTGCCAACAATGCTATTTATTGTTGCTTTAAAACGAATATTTAAAAATTTTTAGCTTATTTTGTGTTTGACAAAAGCAAGCTTATGGATTTGAGATGTCTGTCTGTCCGTCCGTCCGTCCGTCC
>JAQIYA010001569.1:0-12340 GCA_034699355.1 Microtritia minima | reverse complement strand
ATAGGTATAGGTGGTGAGGGGTTCATGAAAATAAAGTATTTAAAATCCCGTTTTTTAAAAAGACTACAATACTTTAAAATAAATAGTTTAACTCAATTTTAATTAACAGTGAAATTTAATTATAAAAAGTTATTAAAAAGGCTAAACGTTTTCGATCTACACTGAGATCATCATCAGAGCCATTATTGTACTGCCATTATTGACTGCAATACTTGTTATATGAAATAATTATATTATTTGTATTTTACTTTAAATATAATTTTTTTTAGTTTTTAATGTCATCAAATATATAATTCCGAATTTAAACCTATTTTAAATTATTTTAAGTAACGTTAATTTTATCGTATTAAAATGATTTAGCAGTATATATACATGTATAGTGCAATATGTGGAATATGTAGCAAAATATGAAATATATAAATTTTCTTATAACTAAACAATTTTTTATAAATCAGTCCATTTGTCTGCCAACAGTTGATTATTTCCTGCTATAAAAAAAAGTTGAATAACATTAGCAAACAGTTTCGAGTAACTGGCATTCCGTGCCGAATGACGGATCAAGTATTTCGAAACAATTTTGCTCATAAATGTATCGCACATTATTTATTTCAAAATAACGGTCGCGATTATTTTTTTTTATTCGTTGCAATCAAAAAGCAGTAAAACTTTTGTAAAGAGTCTCAAAATTTATGCATTTTTAATTTGACAAACTACGTGACATTTAATAATTTTACATAATGTATTTAATTTTCTATGGCAAGTATACGTAAAGAAGGCCAAAGAAAGTTTTTCAAAGATTTCATATGAGAATAAATATCGCTATTAAAGCAAATTTGTTATTTTAAGATTTAATAAATATAAAATTATTTCATAAAATATTTTATAATTAGATAATGAATTAATTGCATATATTATTTTGACAAATAAAATGATTTTACTAATTTAATTAAAAATGTTTCGCTTTAAGTTTAAATGTATTTCAACGCCAGTAAGCATTTCTTTAAACATAAACGTGCACTTGAATTGTTTGAATCTTGTTTATGAAATTATTAAATTTCATATAATTCCTTTTAATCTATTACACAATCGAAAAGTAGACAAACAAATTATAAATAATAAGTTTTTACAAAATGAATAAATTTATTTTCTACACATAATAGCGTAAATTTTCATTATTAAATTTACAATTTACCTCACTTTTTTTATATTGTAGTGTTATTCAGGATAAGCTATTACAAGTTTTAAACACCATTGAATTTGTAACGCCAATATAAAATTACAAACAAATATAGTAAAATATTTCTCGTAATTTTTAAATATGCAATATAAACACAATTTTTTGTTTTTGCAGTCTTCAATTAATTCGCAAAATATAAATACATACATAATTACTATAAATTTTATAACTACTGCAATAACATGTGGCTGTCAGGAAAAGTTTGTTTCAAAAATGATTTTATTAACTCAATGCAATATCATAGAAAGCTGTTATCTATTTTTGCAATGAATCAATTATAAAACATTTTCTCAGGTAGTATTGCTAACATTAGTAAAACTTTTGTTGAGCAATAACCATAAGCTTTTCCGGTACTCTTTCTGCTATGAATTTATTGCGAAATTTTTTTTTTGTGTGAATTATGTTACACAATCGCATTCATATTTATTAAATTATGGATTTCAAATGTATGAGCCATTTAAATACATGACTATTTGGCTGTTGTTAAATTTAAAGTTGAGTTTTACGGTTTCGTATTTTTAATTTATATTATTTTTAATTAGTTTTAAAATAAATTTATTTTACTCTAATTATGTTACTTCTGTGTAATTAAATATATTTTAAATATATATATTAAATTTATTAAGATTTAAAAATAGATTATTAAATTTCTATATTTATAAATTCATGATTAGTTTCATTATGTCTGAATTTAATAAGATTAACTTATTGATTAACTAAATACAAATAACACAATTCATAATAATTCATATAATTTTATTTTATATATTTGTTAATATCCTGAACAATGAAATACATATTTCTTACTTTTTATGAGACATATGATGTCTTATACAGTTATAAATGTAAAATTATATCTTACTTTATAATTGCTTTATTTGAAATAAATGAGTTTTACGGTATTCTACGGTTTTATGATATTTTTATTACTTCATTAAATTACAATTTTTAAAGGTTAAATTAAATTTACTGTTAGGTAATAAAATATTAGCAAACATAAAAATTTTAAGCAATTTTAAACAATTATGTAAAAATATGACTAGAATTTTAAATATAAATTAAAAGTTTAAATTTTAAATAACACATTAGATATATTATTTATACATAAACACAGAAATAGTTATTCACATTATATACAATAGTTATAGTTATTTTATACTTTATTAAGTTATTTTATAAAGTAAAACTATTTGTTTTAGATATTTGAGAAATATCGCAGATAAATAAAAGCATTTCATTAAATCTATCTCACGTTGATTTATCAAATCACATGTTGTTAAGACAGGAAAAGATAACAAAAGCTAACAAATTTGTTAACTGTTATATCATATTACATGTAATTTTTGCGCAATTATAAAATAATCAAATCGTTGAAGTAATGTCTTTGACGTACATTACATGAACATTACACGAAATTTTGATTAAGTTAGGGCTTAATGTCACAACTTTTTATGTCTTCACTGTTACTGTAAGGTTTGTAAAAGCGAGGTTTCAATCAAACAAAAGGCCACTTTATTTAAAAATAATCAAAATAAATACATATAAATTTAAAAGGATTTATGTATATTTATTATATTTATTAGTTACTTTTAATAGATTATACAACAATTCATATATCATTAAATATCATTTTATTATGATATTAAAACTATATAAGAATACAATAACTAATATATGTAAAAATATAAAAATAACAGTTTGCAATGAAATTTATCATTTTACACATTCGTTTATGTCATATCTCGAAGAAAAATTCATTTGTTTCAGTTTTTTTTCTTGAAAAGGAAAGTATAAAATTTCTGATATTTCTTAATGCCTCAAAATAAATGACCTTTTATTCAATAAAAATTGATAATGAAATGTATTACTATAGGTATACTACTATACAACATGTTGTGCGGCGATGTTCCGTATGAAACAGCGGAGAAGATTATCGAAGCCAAAATAAACATTAGCCATATTAAGTGTTCGGCCGAATGCAAGCATTTAATTCAGAAGTGCTTATCATATGATCCCAACAAAAGGCCGTCTTTCGAGGAAATCAGAAATCATCAATGGCTGGCCAACAGCGAGACTTTTAAAATTAAGAATAACTTTTAATTAAGAAAAGAAAACAATTCTTGTCCGACCCGCAGAACTGAAATTCAAGATTAAATTTAAAAATGATAAATAATGGGAATGAATGATGTAAATTAAGTGTCGTTTATATTAAATGGCAAAATTTGGTAGAGTAACAAATAATTATTGCATTTTCATCATTTATATGAAAACTTTTTTTTTAATGATTGAGTTCATTTGTTTATTTGCGAAGTGTTCGTTAGTGTAAATTTTACATTTTCAGCTTAATTAAGTATACGAATAAAATTATGTAAACATGTAATCAATTAAACATTAAGCTTTTATAATATTAATAAATTTAAGAATACACCATATATTTATTTATATTAAGTTTATTTGGATTCATTTTTAATGAACAATTTATTTCAAAACTATTTGCAAATTAGCAAATTATTTGAATAATAAATTTATTATTTTAAAATTTTATGAATATGAACTATAAATAAAAGTAATTTATAAATAGTCAAATGTAATTGTGACTCTTACACATTTTATTCACAAGAATTTTAATTTACTTTATTAAAATGTATATCATTTATTGAAAGAACAATAATAACGTTTGTCACTCAAATATCTCATTAGATTCACTCGAAATTAGTAATAATTTTATATCTTTGGCATAAGATCTTATAAAAGCCAATGCATATACAATGGATAAAAATTAACAATAGATAAAAACAAATTCTTTGACAGCTTTTATACACATCATTAAGGGTTCTATTCTGAATAATAATCAGTTTACGATAAAAATAATGAATTTTATCATATAATTTACACTTTGTTAATGTACTTATATTTTGGACTTAATGTTTGCATTCTTTGTGACGATTAAGACATATTCTCGTTAATGTAAAAAACTTTGTTATAAAGATTGATAACACTTCAAAATATTACTACTAAATTATTTAAAAGAATCGTTTAGATCCGAATATATAAACTCTTCTTTATTAAAAAAAATATCTTTTTTGTCAATTTAAGTTTGAAAAATGTCAAACTATAGTGATTTTTGAGTGAAATACGATATAAAAGTTATTTCCATTTATTGTAACGAAGTTAAATAAATTTTTTAAATTGAAAGTCATATTAAATTTGTCTAAAAATATATTATTATTATTTAATTAATTTGAAATTTCTGATGTATTGAATTTGCACTTTTTAAAATAAAAGTATACATATATATATATATAGTAAAATTAAAATTTAATACTTTCAGCAAAAATTATATATCCTATTAATGCGGTAAAATTAGATAATTCATAAAAATTATTTTATTCTGATTAATACATATATAAAGCAATGTAAAAACAAATTTATTTTAATACCCGATAACTGTTTTATTCTATAGAATATTATCCATTCGTGTCTATTATCTCTTCGTTATATAATTTCTCGTCATTCATGCGCCGAATTTTCATTCTATAATAATTAGCAAAATATTTCAACAAATAAAAATAATTCTTTTACTTTATAATGTTTTTCTTCAACAATATATTGATATTATTAAGTAATAATATTTAAAATCATTAAAAAAAGTTTACCTTCTATTTTGAAACCACACCTTCACCTGTAAAATATTAATTTGCAAATGTCTTATTAATGAGTAGAAATTTAATTTACAAATAGTTACCATAAAAGCTAAAAACTTCACTTTTTGTAAAATGCAAATTGTAAAGATAGACATCAAATACCTGCCGTTCAGTGAGATTGAGTTGAACCGCGATCTCGTATCGTCTCAATCGAGTCAAGTAATGATGATTAGCAAACTGTGACTCCAACTCTTGAAGCTGTTCTCTGCTAAATAGAGTCCTTTCTTTGCGGACAGAATTATTGATCGAATCAATTTTGGGTGTTTCCGTATTGTAGGCCAACTCTTCGGTTGATAGCAAATCCATTTTTGAAAAGGCGCAAACGTAGCATCTAAATTGGATGGTCTGCAAGTATGCAAACTTCGCTTCTTAGTGTCTCAAATGCAGTCTAAATACAATATATATATACCGCGCTTTTCATGGAAACTTATTTTCGATTTTGTTAGGCGTTAATCCCCAGTCGTTTTAGTTGCGGACATTTGTTTCGCACATTTAGCTGTCAATCACATTTGACCAATAACTTCCTCTCTGAAACGTTCACTTCGAAAGTTTAGCAATTCTTGTCTTGTTATACCAAAAAACTGAAGCAGAATGAAGACAAGTGAAAAACAGTAAAATAATTTTTCAAATTAAAAAATTAATTTTAATTATTTTAATAAAACTTAGAAAAGCTATACCGTTCAAACAAATAGTCGATAGAATACTAACGCTGGATATATAATAACTTTGATAGTAGTATATTATAATATTTGATTATTATTTATTTATATTTTTATCATAATATAATTTTTATTAATTTATTTAAAACAATTGTATAAGAGATACAGCAATGTGTGTATTTTTTTTAATTTAGAGAAATTATCTGAAAGTTAAAAGCATTTAAAAAACGAGATGCATTTGCGGTATTGTCTTATCTTTTGAAAAATTCGATTACAACTCGAGATGATATAATTTGTATAATTTATTATTATTGAGGCTTTAAATATAAATGAATTTTTAAATATCATTAATTAATAATATGAAGCACAAATAATACTGTATATGTATATAATCTTTTGGTAACAATTTTTATCTTTCAATATATATATACATAATATATAATCTGGTATTTTCACATATAATTATTTAATTGATTTAATTAATGTTAAAATAATTATTACCAATTTTCAGTAATATTTTATTTATTAAAACATTAGGATATTTTCCACGTTCAATAGAAAGGTTTTATTTAAAATAAGTTAATAGAATTGAATCACAAACACGAGATATAGAGAGAAAGAGAGATAAGAGTGAAAATAGTGTTAGTAATTGTTAGCAATTTAGTTAGAAAAATGTGCCCAAATATAAAAAAAATTCAATATTTTAAAATTAGAAGCACTTTAGCTTATTATTAATAAAATTTTAGTCATTTCAATGTTATATTTTTATATTATTGTTACTTTTATGATTTAATTAGCTTTGCTTTGGTTGGTATAAGATATAAGACTTGTTGATAATATGGGAATAAAATTCGGAGCAAGAAATATGTTGGCGTATATTTCATCAATTTTTATTTTAAATAGAGATATAAAATGCTGGGAAATAAACAAATTAATATAATATCATTACTATTATCGCATTTAATGTTTATTCATATATAAATATAGTATATAATTAACATCTCTTATTTACTATCAATAAAACAAAACAAAAAACATAAGAAAACAAAACAAAATATAAGTTTTGATAACAACTAAAATGAGAGAAAAATACATGAACACTAATTCTATAACAAAAAATGATTTTTTTTCTTTCTCTCTCTCACTCTCGTTAAATAAGATAACATAATATAAATATATTTAATAAATTCTTAAAAAATAAGACAAAAACAAGATTTTCATTTATAATATCAGTTGAATACAACATAAATTCTAAGTTTTATTAGTTAATAGTGAACATAATTTAAGTCTTGAAACGAGATTTTTCTCTATATATAATTAATTCAAAAATTGAAGAAAAACATTTGCCTTCATATCGTGGATAAAAAAATGCATTTTGCATAATAGTTAGTTTTGTTTGGAGACAATCAAAATCAAAAATAAATTAAAAATGAATGATAAAAAAATTATCATCAATAAAAAAAAGAAACGCATTTGATTATTCAGATAAATATGGCTCGTATTTGTTGAGATAGGGAGTGTTGAATTGATTACAATTATTGCACATATCAAACTAGAAAACAAACAATAAACAGGTAATTAATTCTTGCATTCTCTATATTTTTAATTCGTCGCCTCTGCTTCTCAGAAGACTTTCTTCGCGGTTCTTCTCTTAAATTGGGATTCGAGACGACCGGTGAAATGAAATGAAATAAATAACGCAATTAATTCGCACGTCAAATACAAGTTGTTTGTCCTCTCAATTCATAATATAATAATAATAATAATGTTCAGTCACGTCATTAGTCTCGAGTCGATCACTCAATACATTGTAGTATGTATTTATATTTTTTATATAATTAGCAGTAATAATGATAATTAAAATGTTAACAATTAATACTTTTCTCGATATTTTTTTCATTTTCACTGAATTATGAGATAAATTTCTCTTCAAAAACAAAAAAAACAGTTAAATCGACACACAGATAACAACCGTTTTTATATTTATATATATATATAGTATATATAAGTCAAAAAATATATATAAAGAAATAAAATTGAACGAAGATTTTTCATTTCACAATAATCAATATTTGATAATAAAATGTTTTGAGGCGTTGAAAGATTCGCGGGAGAAAATTGAGTTTCTTTTATCATTTGTAGAATTATATTTTTTCACATACGAAAAAAAAGTAATGGATTAATAAATTGTTTATTATGATAATTTTTATTTAAAATTATTTCAATTTTTTTGTCGCTTCAGAGAAAAAATGCCACAAATAGTCGCTGTTTCGGCGCACAAAAATATTAGTCTCTCTTTCTCTTTTCTAATTGATATCCGATTTCTGAAGCGCAGTTTTTTACACGTTAAATAAATATCTTTTCTTCTTAAATATTTATCCAATGATAAGTAACAGATTTAATATTCTTTTAGAAGAGATTGTCGCTAATTAATTGCAAAGTGAACACACAATTGTAAAAATGTTAAACGATAACAATTATCGATGGGCTGTTTATTTTGTTTCCGTGTGTTCTCGTCTAATAATAACCGGGAATAAATTTTTTGAGCCAAAATTATCTTCGAATTCATTTGTTTCTCTCACTCTCTTGTGGTTGTTATTTGGCATAACATTATTTTCTTTTGAATTTGTACGGAAATTTACCAAACGATTAATTTCCATAAAATATTCACGAATTCTCATTCGTAGCCTCACTTCCTTTCTCTTCATATATATAGCCAAAATTTGCATTTATATTTGGCAGCGTGTATGGTGTGTGGTGTACGTAATCTTTAGCGAATCTTTTTTCTACCTATTTGTTGAGGATTTTATTTTTCTTCGATTTTTTTAATGATGGATTGATTGATTGGAATTTTTTTGATCGCAATTTGTGGTGTTTTTTCTGGGAAATCGCCGAATAATATTACAAAAAACGAAAAAACAAGTCTTGATATAATTTGAATAATTAATGTGTTGATGTGGTCTGTCTTGATTTCATTTCTGCATTAATTAGCTATCGTTCGAGTTGGCGTCTTTGGGCGGCGGTGGCGGTGCGTCCTTTCGAGGCGGCATTCGTTCGTTCATCTTGTCTAAGCCTTTCGCCTCTTCGAAACTCGCTATTTTGTGATGCGGCGAAAATCCCGCCAAAGCTGTACCAAAACAAAAACCAATTTTAATGGTAATTTATTAAACTTTAAAAACTATTTACCATTTCTGAGCGTATGCTTTCCGCCGGAGAGCGCCCCCAGTGGTAACGTTCCCGTCGGCGTGAGGCCCTTAAGCTGAAGAACACTTTCTGACTCTTCCCTGAGTACCGAGAAAACTCTGGCCATTTTGCCGATCGCCCGGATTTTGTTGCGGATAACCTCCTTTCGGGCAGAGGCTATACCATCTCAACGTCAATGAGGAAGAATTTGGTTCAAATTTTAGTGAATATTCAATATTCAATACAATTTAATTATGTCGGACGAGCAAATTAATAAGTTTTTATATTGTGATAATGCATAAGCATTTATTTAATTTATCAGCCAATTTTTACGTTGAAGCGTAATAAAATTAAAGCGTTGATATGAAGATAAAAAATGAGATAAAAACAAAATGCAATTAGTGATAATAATGGCAAATCTAACAAAAAATAACAAATGCACACATGCGGCACATCCAGCCATTTGAATGCAAAGCGTTTGTGCGGCAATTGTTAATTTTTAATTAATTAAATCGGCATTTTTTCATACTTTTAATAATAACCCACCCGTTAATAGTGAATACACTCTCTCCACTCAATCTGAACAAAAAAGTGCATAAATTGTGTTGCAATCATTTTCGATTTGATTTATAGAAATGTCAATAAATAAATGAATGATTGAACAAATAACTATTGTAGTAAATGCATGCACTTTACAATATCATTTAAAAATCTAATTAATAAATAATTTTTAAATGATTCAATTAACACGAATGGTAATATTTGAACTATCATTTAAGCGAAAATGATTGCCTCGAGCTTCAGCGTTAAGCGATCGGCACGTGAGAGAGTGTGCAAACTAAAACTGTTGGTGCGGTTAGTGTTAAACGCGTCACTCTTACCCTCTAACTCACTCTCAAAGCTCTCTTCTCCTTCGGTCATGAGCTCGTCATCTGAGCAGATATTCAGCAGATTGACCAGCATTTCGGTGACTTTCTCGCCGACGAACGGCAACGACCACGTGAACACATCCATAAAGTTGGGCAACCAGTATGGGTGGGGCGAGCAGTTGAACTGTCGAATGTTCATCACGTTATTCTCGTACTTAAGAACTGCCGCCTTATTGTTGTAGACGTCCAGATAGTTAGGCGCCGAAAATATTGTGATTAAAGATGGAAAGCCTGTCACCACTGATTTGCGATACATGCGGTAACTGTTGGTTATTTAGATTTTTTTGAAGAATTATTATGCCGGCGATGTATATGTTTGTTAAGAAAAAAATAGTAAAAACTTAAGGATTAGATAAGAGCGATAATGGATTAATTGCTACCAATTAAGCAGTAAATTTAGAAATGAAACGCATAGAGGGAAATAAGTACAAATGCAAACACAAAATTTAATGCTCTTAACTTAATGAGAGATAAAGTGGAGGTCCAAAAAAAATAAATTTGAAAGTAGGTCTCTTATCAACAACTTTTAATCGTGTTTTTTAGGGACAATTTTCTACCTTATTATATTTTTAAACTGATCCAACGAAAAATCTATCATCAATAAAGTATTTTAGTTTGTTATTTTCTCTTTGGTTTATAGTATTAATTTATTTTTTCTTCAATTATTTACGAGATTAACAATAATAAGAGCTGAATTATTTAGAATATTGAGCGCATGTAATACAAAAACAGTATTTGCGAATGTTATGCCATGATTGATGGCAGCATTTATTTAGCCCTTTAGAAAGGTGTTCGGGGAAATCTAGAGCTGCATTGATATTGAAAATCGACTACTAAAATATACATATGTATAATAAAAACAATGAAATACACAAAACTGATAACAAAGCAATTTGTATTTTTTAGTTGTACTACAATTTCTGTGGCATTTGTTCGCTAAGAAGCCAAGATTTAGATGGAGTTTGTAATGATAAAACAAACAAGTTATCGCACATTCCAACAAAACTAAACAGCTTTATTGGCGTCAATCCTAAACATTAAAGGTTTTCAATGACAATATTGTTTTTATGCACATTAAATTATTATTATAATAATATTGTATAATATGAATAGGCTAAGCCAGAAACAAAATAATTAATTTTCCTCAAACCATCATTAATATAAATGTATTATATTATAAAGTATTATTAAGTATACTCTGCATAATTTTCCTATTTTGCTCTAAAAGTATGTGATAAATTTTTTTGAACACAACTGCCATCCTATTGAACGAGTGCGGCGAAACTGAGGCGTAGAAACAAAAAACAAGAAAACACACACAAAAAAATAAAGAATAGAATAAAATTCAAATAAAAATAGGGCACAAAACACATAACACGCACAATAATAAATAAAAGCACATAAAACACACATACAGTGTACACATAGAGACCAGTTTTGAAAAATATATGCCTGAAAGGAAAAGCAAAGGGAATACAAAGAAGGAAAGTGTGTGACAAACCCGGCGTCCTGTGCCTCGTGAGCGCGTATTATCGATAATAGATTATTCTGCTGAAGAAACTCGCAGCACGCGCCGTACGAGTAGAAGTACGAACAGCCGCGCACCGAGTTGTGGGTGAAGTGCTCCACATTGGATTTTTCGTTACCGAAATCCTCGAGCGGGTCGGACCACAGCAGATCGCACATCGGCCCGAACGCCGGCGGCTCCTTAAAGCGGTCCAGCTTTTTGATGTCGTCCAGCGTATGGATTTCGGGCGATAAGCCTATAAGTGAAGCGATTGTGGGCCAGTTTCTCGCAATTCAATATATTTAAAGGCTAACCTCCGTGTACGCATAAGAATTGTCCATTCATGAGAGCCGCGAGAGGCAGACAGTCAAACGCCTCCATACAGGCGTCGTAAACCCTTTCTGAGTATTTTATTTTGCCTATATTGAGGTTGAAGTATAAAATATTATAAATAAAATCAAATTTAAAGTGGCATAAAAACAACCAAATATTGGGCTTAATATGCATAAGTAACGGATGCATAACAGAGCAAATATAAATGCAAGTAAAAATAACACAATTATGGAAAATTTTCACTTTCTATTTTGTTTTTTTTGTTCGCTTCGCGAGAAAAAAACTTGTGTAATAAAATGCATTTGATTTGATTATTAGACCTACACATTGAAGCGTGATATTAAACAAAGTTTGGATATAGATTTGGTTATATAGTGAGAGTCACGTTAGTCTTAGCACTTAGACAGGTATTCTCTTTGTTTTGCTCTAAAATGTTTTATTAAAATTTGGTCACTCATTATTGATATTTTAACTGTTAAAAGTGTACACTCAATATAATAACTCTAATATTAAGCTATGTTTGTTGGGTATGTGTTTGATAAAAGGCATGTGATTTAGACGACCACAAGCTTTTCTTAAAAAACTCAGAGCAATACCTGTCTGTAAGTTCGAAGCCTAAAGTCACTCACTATAGAGATTCGGTAGTAATTAAATGAATTAATCCATATGAGGAGATAATATCTTATGTCTGAAGCTATTTATTCAAGTTTACGTGTGTTTTGCAAGTTTAATGTGACTTAAAAATAGAATAGCGAGAACACCCATTCTCTCTCTCTCTCTCTCTCTCT
>JAQIYA010001568.1:0-12357 GCA_034699355.1 Microtritia minima | reverse complement strand
GCACAGAATGCGATACAGAATGACATAACACTCACCAGAATTGCAGTATCCCAACCAAAAGGCGAGCGAAAAATAACCGGTGGCTATATTTTGCTTACACTGTTCACATACTGCTGATAACACATAGAGTACAAAGAAAGGCATCCAAGCGGTGATAAACGCTGCCATTATTAGTCCGAGTATGAGAGTGGCTCTCCGTTCGCGCGCTTTCGCTATCTTGCGCTTATGGCGCTCCGCGTCCGACGGCGTGTGCCGGCCGACCATCGGACTCTCGTACTGCACCCGACATTTGTTGCCCTTCTTGTGCTTCTTGTTGTCATCGCTGGTCTCGATGCACAGGTCGGAGTCATCGTAGTCGGCTATGCTTAGCGTCGAGCCATACGGAGATTTGCTCAGCTTTGGTGCGCTCAGCAACGACTTGGAGTCGTGCGCCGCTATCTCTTTGGTGACCGGAGACTCGATCGTATCGGAGTCGTCGTCGCCAGATATGAACCTGGTCTCCGAAGTGACCATCGATCGGGTGGCCGAACCGTTCTGTTTGGGAATGCGTTCATTGCGGTCATTGTCGGGCAGTATTATCGTCAGCTTTAGAGGCGACCGCTTCATACGGATCGGCTCTGATTGGATTTGAACTTCACTGCAGGCATCGGTGTGCGCATCGCTGGTCGCGACCTGAGGTGCGTCGTTGGTCTGTGACGAGTCGGACGACTCGGCCATTGCTTCGATCACGATCTGCGGCGGAGTGAGAGCGGTGGGCGAGGCGTTGGACAGCACGACGGCGTCGGTCGGAGAGGCGCGACTGGTGTTGGTCACGGCGACGGTGGCATTGGTGGTGGCATTGGTGGCCGCTGTGGGCCCTAATTGTAAAGAATGCAAAATAGGTGAAGACTTTGGCGTATCAGTATTGCAAAGACAGTTGCAATCAACTGAACCTCCATCTCCACCTTCACTCTGAATTTCATCTTTATTTTGATTTTCAGGTGGACTGGGATTGCTTAGACTCGTACAAGTAGTGGTTGTGGTCGATTTATCCTTCGCCGGATCGTTGGTCACTTCGGGCGGCATCTGAAGCCGTTTCTTTTGCAGATTCTTGCGCGCCCTCTTCCTCGCGGCCACAAATATGCGCGCGTACACGAACACCATCATCAACGCCGGGAAGTAAAACGAACCAATGGCTGAGTATCTGTTTTTAAATTATAGATAATATTGTATAATATATCATAGACTGTGATAGTGTGATAACACATGAGGGACAATGGCTTGAATGGTGGCGATAATGGGGAGAAAGTGAAAGAAAGTAAAAGTGTCAAAATAAATGGCTGTTTCACGAAATGATGAATGACTCACAAAACATAGCCGATATCGTCGCTGAGCTCGCACTGAGGATAGTCATTATACTTGTCAGGCTTCTTCCAGCCGACCAGAGGCGGCAGCGAAACGATGGCCGAGAAGACCCACACGAAGGCAATCATGAGTGCGGCGCGCGATGGCGTCCTCTTTTTGAGATACTTGACGGCCTGCGTTACACTCCAATATCTATCTAAGCTAATCATAAACAAGTTATTAATACTGGCGGTGCATAAGAGCACATCGAGCGCGTTGTGGACGTCGCACCACACTTGACCGAACATCCAATAACCCATTAATTCGCGCGCCAACGAGAACGGCATTATCACCAGACCTAACAGAAAGTCGGAAACTGCTAACGAGGCGATGAACCAGTTCTGCACAGGTTTGAGAGACTTCTCGGTGGCGATGGCGATGCAGACCAACATGTTGCCGACCACGATCAATATCATAATGCATGTGATGAAGAACGCCAGCACTACGATCGCTAATTGCGAGTAACCGCTAGGATATGGAGTCCTATACCAGGACTGCCACCACGGAAGCGAATCGATTACACTGCTGTTCAGACTATTCAGACCAGTGGTTACGCCACTCAGAACACTCAAGTCGATCAAACTGGTCGGCGTTATTGACTGCACAGAGCTTTCATTATGGCTGGCGTTATAGCGACTATTATGCGTAATATTAATCACGTATTCAGTCTCGTCGAGTGTGCCGCTAAACTCCCAACTCCTGTTGGTCAGCGACATGAGGTCGTGGAGCGTGTCGTGAATCGTGTCGTGAATCGTGTCGTGTAGCACATCGCGCTTACCATTCACTGCAGCCAACGACGAGTTGGGCCACAATTGCGACGCATTGCTGGCGTTGCTCTGGTGAGCGTCACTCTCGTAAATGAATGAATCTATCGTTTCCATCTTCAATCAACTGCCACACAATGCACACAATCTACTATCTTCTCCGGCAAACGCCTAATTCAGAAAATCTGCAATAAACGCAATTAAAAAATATATTAAAGTTTGATGAGACACTTATTGTGATCGCAATTTAGGAAGCAATCAAAACCCTATCAAACTAAGCTATATATTGTTAACTTCGAAAAGCATTATTGAGAAGTTTTACAAGTATGTGACACACAACTCACGAGATCTCAAATTAAACTGTCATCTCATGAGTGTGGAGATATCTTTGTTTTTAAAGTTACACTTCAGCTTTTATGTGAGACAAAAGAGAATATTTCTGTTATATTAATAATAAAGTATCCAAATATGAAACACAAAAAATTTCCCATTAAGCAAAATTACTTTTAGTGTGGCATACAATAAACAGATACAGAAGAAAACAATATTAATTCTTATTTTATTTTTATAAGACCGATATTTTTGTTGTTGCCGTACGTCAGAGTCTGAGATAAATCTTTATTTTAAAAGAAAAATCAACAAACTTTTTGAAAAGAGTTAAACTTCACGACACATTAAGCGAGCTGTCAATAAATGATTTGAGTTATAAAACGCAACAGATCTTTATAAAGATATTATAAGAGGCATTTGTTTAGGGAAGAAGTAGCGAACTGTCAGCATCGATGGGAGGATGAGTCACATTAGCGATCAAAGAAACCATAAATTCAATATAACTCGTGTACCATTATTGAAGCACAAGAACCTGAAATAAATGCTTATTTGGTCCGTTATTGTTAAGGTGGCCAACGATCAAAACTAGTTTGCTTTCAACGCAAACATTTTTGTTGTTGTGCTCCACTCGTGCTGCACAAGTGTAGATTATACTCTATTGATTTAGGGTATCGTATTCTTATTTTATGAAATTACTTTCAGTAAATCACAATTTCATAAATAAATAAGTTTTTATTATGTGAGCACACAATTATATTTAGACAAAATTTAATTAAAATCTCCATTAATATTAATTATATTAATTTATAGAAAGAATTTATATTTTCGATCAAATCAGAATTGCTAACAGTTTTGATTTAAAGAGTAATTCAGAAAACATTAAATTAAAGTGAAAAGTTTGGCAAATAGATAAAAATCGAAACGCTTTGATTTGCTGATGAAATTTTTGAAAGATAAAAGAATAAAAGGTTGACTTAAAATGAAAATGTCTAATATAAGTCTCATTAATTTACCAAAAATATAATATAACTTTATTAACCCATATAATGTTATTCTGTATAATTTCATGCAAATTTTTATTACTAAATTTAGAAACTTATGTTAAGCATAGGAATTAATAATTCACACATTTGTTGGAACATACGAATAGACATTCCAAATCCATAAGTTTACTTTTGTCAAAATCAAATTCAGCTAAATATTAAAGGTCGTGAACTTTTACGATTTATATGCTGATCGATAGGTGTGATGCCTTACACTGTGTGACTTGCATTTCGAAAATTCTATTGCGTTTTATTGCGATAGGGTTTAAATTCTTGCTTTGCGATTAAGAGCCGTTAGAAAGGTTTAGAAAGGTTTTTCCAATTGCTTATCTTAACAAAAAAAAAATACCACATCTTATAACCATTAATTTTTGCAAAAGTTTAATCTTTGTGTATATTTGAATTATTTTCATTTTTAAATATGTTAAATGACAAAGTATCACAATCATATAGCTTAATATTTAATATATAAAGCTTGACATATCAATAATTTGTAACAAATTTTTGACAAGAACTTAAATTTTAAAAATATATTAAAAATTAAAATTTTCTTCCTTTAAAGCAAATAATCAATAGAAAGCATTTCTAATTTATTTTGGATGTGAATTTAGTGAGTATATTCCATATTAATAAAATATAAATTAAATACTACTTATTTTGTTATACTGTATAGAGAATATTACTTTATATTTTATATGACGACAGAAAATTTTTTGTGTAAGAATAAGTATTCTAAAGTGTAAATAGAAAATATGTATTGGTAAACAAAAAATGTTTCAGAAGAAAGTTGTCGTCAAAGTTGAAGCCGATCTCCTTTCAAAGAAAATTACATTATATAAAAAATTTCTTAAATAAAGTTAACAAAAGAATGTGTCGATAACAAGCGAGAATAAAAGTATGAAGTGTCGAGAATTATTTGAAAAAATTGAGTTTCACAAACTTAATTTAGTTTGTGTATAAATAAAAATTGTTGTTAAACCCTTTATATTGTGAAGGATTAACAAGAAGTTGCGACTTATTATTAGAGTGCGGATAATTCATATAATGATGTCATAGAAATGTTTTATCAAATACATGCACGACTTGTATAATTAGTAATTAAATTAAGGCATTTATAAGTGCATCAAATTTCCTTATCATGCCATATGAATGCATATCTCGCCAACTTGTACTGCTTCTATCACATGAAAAGTGTGCTCAAATGTATATCATTTTGTGAGACCATTGCCTTCATTTCTTTTCTCTCGGGAGAGTTTCATTTGGATTATAGAAGAAATATTAAGGCTTTCTCCTAAAAAATATATTTTAAGACAATTCGCCTTCTTTTACGGTCTCAATAATGGTTTTTAAACTTTTGCAACTGTTTTTGTATGACATTATATTGATACAGATTCTTAGCTTCATTGCAGTTTATAAATATACATTTTATATCATAAAATTAATAATTTTACTACATTTAACTAAATAAACTTAAAAACCATAAAATACTAGTTTACCAATAAATTCATATTTTAAATATATTTTAAATGACTTAAATAACAACATTTCCCATATTTCACAAAATTTGTCCGCAAGCAGTAGTTTTCCAACCACTCATAAAAAGTATGAAAGCAATTGCTTTTGTTTTAAATGTGTATTACTATGTGTAGTATTACAGTATGTGCTTTACTCGCTTTACTTTATATGTGCTTTAAGAACTTCCACTATTAACACGTCAATGACATTAAATTTTATTAAATAAACTTTCTTTTCTTTCTTAAATGTTTTGCTGTAAAAATTTGTTTACGGCTTATTTTCTATCGTTTAGCAAAGTTTAGCATTAGCTATGTTTACTTGATATATATTAGTTAACTAACTTAGAATGCATTACTGTTAATACTTCATAATATACAGTATTTGCTAAACTATATAAAAACTTGACTTACTTATTGTTATAAGCCATATTAATATAAGCCAAGTAAGAAAATATATTTTTCTAACTGAAAAACAAATTAAGTATTATATGATATCCAAATGCATTGAATAATAAATACAATTTTATAAAATTTATCTTTCATGATTTACCTTTATATTTGAAACAGTTAGTGATGCACTGTAAAAACATTTTTGTTGAAATTCTCCGCTCTTAACAATTTATATTTTTGTCTAAATTGATGCCACTTTTAGTTAATGAGTTTGGTTGAAATTCAATCCTATAAATTATCCTTTACCTGAAAATAAAAAGTGTTAATTTAGTGTAACTGTTATTAAATTTTAGAAATATATTTTAAAGTTTTATTTTGTAATTAATTTGAAAAATGTAGAACTCCAGTAAATATGTTTATGAATAAATTAACCTTTAAATAGTTTACTTATTATATTAAGTTTAGAAATGTAAATATAAATGTTTATATATGTGAAATGAGAATATATTTATTTAAATATACAATTTATACTTTACATAAAACTATTATTAAGTTATAACAAAGTTCATATTCTATTTATACATTTCAATATGACATCAATACATTAAAACTTTGATTATATGCAGTATATATGATTTTTTACAGCATATTTTATTTAAAAATATAAATATTTTAGGAAAACTGTATTTTAGTAAACGGATTTAAAATCAGCATCAAATTGAATGTTGTATTAAAGAAGTTTAAAGTGAAGTTCATCGAAATTTTACTGTACAACTATCATTTAATTTAAAGTCGATTTAATATAATTATAAGATTTCTATACTTTCATGAACATCTGTTTGATAGCATGAACTCAAGCAAACCATAATTTCAAATTTGAAATTTTAATATACGGATTAAAGAAAAATCTGAAATTTTAGCAAAAATAATTTAATATCATTAGAGTAGTTAAGCTTGAATTTTAATATGAAGGCGTATTTAATATTTTTAAAATTAACTTAGAATAAATTAAAATGTCATTTAAGAGTTCAGATAATAATGTATAACTTATGATATTTTGTGCTTAGAAACAAGCAGTAAAGTAGTATAAATAGTGATGTTAGAAAGCCTAATATGTTGAGCTTAATCTCAAAAATTGCGCAATTTAAGCTTGAGATCAAGTTTTATTTGTAAAAATTATTAAGATTAACGCAAAACTAATGAAATGAGCTATGAGCTGAAATTAATCAAATAATTTTGTTAAAATTATTTATACCATTCTTTTAAATACAAATTCTAGAATTAAAAATTGTGAGTAAAATTAGAGCTAATAAAATAAATTTATATCAGTTTATCAAATTTTATAAAAACAAAAAAAGTCCTGATTTTTATGTAAATAAATTATAATTATTTAAGATTACAATATTTAACTTAAAAACTGTTCAAAAGTAATAAAAATTAAAAATTCTTTTAAAATAAATATGATATATAATTCTTGAACGACATAAACATAATTAAGGCTAAAAAAATATTTTTATGACACATTCAGAATAAGTTTAATCTTTTGGACCTTTACAAACAAAATTTATATTTAATGTTATACGAAGCGATAATTCAGTAATTCATAAGAGAAATTCTATGTTGTGTGTGTGTGCAGTGGATTTTAAATTTAATAGATTTATTAGATCTATATTTCTATTTTTATTTTAATATAAAATTCAAATAAAATTTTTCATGTAGAAAATATAAATTTCTATTTGCTTGAAAATAGAGATTTAAATGTAATTTTATTATTTAAAAAAATAAATTAAAAAATTTAAACTTTGTAAATACTATGTGAATTCATAAATATCTGATAATTTGTAAACAATTTTGTAAAGTAAAAATATTATAAAGTTAGGCCATGCATAAACTTGTATTTAATTTAATAATTTATATATTAGTATAACTTAATGGAATTTTTAATATTGCCTTATATGTTATGAATAATCGTGTTCTAACAATAACTTAACAAAAATTTGAATTTCATGCAACTTCTCCACAAAATATGTGTTTACTCGGTATTTAATAAACGAAACTTAATTAAAAAATAAATAAATAAATATTAAATTTTAATTATTATCTATAAATATTTTTAAAACTTATTATTAAATAATTTTTCATTACTAAAACATCTAAAATTTCTCATCATTTTACACAAATTTTCAAATCAATGTAAAGGTTATATACGTGTATAATTAAAAAAATATAATTATCTATAATTATTATACAGAGTATTAGTATTTAGTTTTGTTATCTTATTCTTTAAAAATGTTAAAACGTGTGCATAACCTTACAAATTATTAGTTTACAACAATATTGGAGTAATAGTCATTAAATTAGTTGATGGCAATGGAAAGTATAAAATTAAATACAGTATTAAGCATTATGTGGTGCGGCTATTGATAGTACTTAAGGTATAGCTGTATGTTTGAGCACTGGTCTGAAATTGGAGGCTTAGACTTAAGAGTGGCCATCAATGATCATCAGTTAAAACGCATTGACAAATAATTTGATTCGACACATACACCGATTCGCACATCCATTCAAAGTTCATTCAATCAATTACCTGAAAGGTCGACCACAACGTCAACGACTATATCTTATACGACCTTATCGTTCATTAATTCGCACTTTGGTTTGGGTTTTCATTTGTTAACTATAACTTATAACTGGGTCGCCACGAGTTGATCGCCTATTAAAATTGTTATATATTTTATTTTAATTATCTCATAATTTGTGAAGAAATTTGAAAAAGTTGTCAAACTTAATCAATAACCAACGTATTGATTTGTAATTTATATTTTTATAAACAATGCTCAACTATGTTATGTATAATGAAAATTTCTCCATTGATCTATATTTATATAACTGTGTGGATATTCTGTATGTATGTAAGAAGTTTTATTTAACATTTAATAGCTTTTAAGTAAATTATGGTTAATAATCGATGCCATTAATTTGATGATCTTTTAATTATGAAGCTATTATTTTAAAGCATTAAAAAATTTCAACTAACATTAAAATACAAAAGTGCACATAAAAGGCAATTAAGATAGTGATTTGCATTAAAACAATAGATTTTATTCGATTCTAAAAAATTCATTAATCCTCAAATTTTGAAAAAATATTTAAAATTATAAAAGATTATAAATAACTAAAATTATTTTAATAATGAATTTAATTTAATTGATTTAATAATATTATCATTAAATTATAACATTATTAAATTTACAGTTTATGTCCAATAAATTAAATCTATAATTTAGATATTAATTTTAAAATGTAATTTCTAAAAATTTATATCATAATCTTAGATACTTTAATGAAGACGAAAAATGAAATATCATGTATTTAGCATTATTATCCAACAGTGCTTAACATCCATTTAAGGTACTTTTATATTAAATATAAGTTACGAAATAAGATAATTCTCTTATTCTAGAATAAACAAAATGCTTAAGTTCTTTACAACTCATTGGCTAAATGTTGCTCAAAATAGCTTTGACATAATTTATAAATATCAAGCAATATTATTATTGGTCTTATATAATGTTGCAACACATTGGAATATTCTGTGGACTAAATTTATATTTTGAAATACTTTAATAGGATGTTTACTTATCGATTAAAAGTAATTGAAACTTGGAGTAAAAGTTCTCTCTCTCTCTCTCTCTCACTCACTCACTCACTCACTCACTCACACACACACACAATTCTGTAAATTAACGTTTTAATTTTTTTAACAATTAATTTATAGCAAAGGCTACCATTTATTTATAGTTTAAGAAAATAAAGAATATATTGTTTAACCAACAATTAAATTTTTAGATAAAATTCAATTAACAATAATAAAATTATTATTTTAATATTCAATGCAAAAGTTAAAATTATTGTTGCAATACAATAAAAAGTTACAATACAATAAAAAGTCAAACAATTTTTGTCAGATTAAATTTTAATTAAAGAATTTTTGATTATTATTAGAGCTTTATTATTGAGAAATTCACTTTTTGAGTTTTTAGTGAAAATAAATCATCTAAATATGGATATTGTTCTATACAATTATTTAAAACACAATTTTTATTTAATTTAATATTTAATAAATATGTAAGCATTTGCATAAATGAAAATATTTATACATATTGTATGTTTGTTTTGCAAACTTAAAATTTAAAACCACTTAATGCTACTAGAATTTACACTCACATTAAAATACAAAAAAATAGAACACTAGAAAACAATTATATATAAAAATTAGGGGTAAAATTGGATTAGGTTTGTGTGAATCTAATATAAAGATTATTACATACAATAAGTATAATGATTTAGTCGGGATAACTAAAAAAAGTAAATGACGCAAAGCGAGGCTAATGTTTTGTGCTTAAAAATCGCAAATTGCATTCGCAGATCGGGTCAATATATTTTCTGCAGGCAATAGGATGGCCATGTGTTGGTAAGTAAACATATGCCCACATAAATACCAAGTGATAATTTGATTTCGACAATTCGCTTATTTAATAGAGAGTTGATAAAAGTAAAATATTTCTTAACGTTAAATTAAAATATTCAGTGATCATATTTGATTAAATACAATATATTCAATCTCTATCATCTTTTTTACAATCCTATAGTTTATTATTGTACTATGCCATCTGAAAATCAATGTTTTTAAAATTGCTAATACAGACGAGAATAATTTTGCTTAGAATTCTTCCAAAAGAATCTCAAGTTCTTAGAATCTATTCTTAAAAACGTAAAAATTAAATTGGAAATTATAATAATGCGATTTTGCAAATGGCGATCAAATTCTATGTAATATTTAATAACAATTTGTTAGTAACAGCAAAAATTAAAAAACAATCACATATTAAATTTTATTATGTAAAGTTATGTTAGTCTCTCAGTTAAAAGATTAATTTCTTGATAATATTTATAATTTTAAATTAATTTGATTCTTTAAATTTCAATCATAAAAATTATATCGTGATAATTGTAACCCAACCCAACCCAATCTAATCCTAAACCGGGTATTTGTTCATTATATCCCATTCCGTTAAAAATTATTCATTCCCAGTCCCATTCCGTTCCATTGGGATCCCATATCCAAGCCATTATGCAGTGCGCATAAAAATAAATAAAAAGAAAATAATGAGTTTTCGCTCAAATTTATAATATTGTTATCAATACTAGCCATTTTCAAAATTACCCAAAATTTAGACATTGTTAATTTTCATAGTTGTACTTTATATGCATCATAATAATAATTTATATTTTATGTTTCTATAGAAGCAATAAAATTCAAGTATATCTACGAATATATTGAATTGTGTTAAATTATTAGTAAAGTTACATATAGTTGTATAAAAGAATAAGGCATTTCGCCTTATCGTTGCATAATTTTAAAGAACAAGACTTACTCGATTTTGCTTAATCTTCTTTTAAAAAAAATTAGAAATATATCAATAGCTAATCTTTAGAAATTCATAAATGGTTTTATAAAAGTAATTGAATGGCAATAGCTCTGAAGCAGCCTTAAAGGCAGGCTCACCACCACCTGCCAGCTCTTCTCATTTAAAGACACATGAGATGGCTTATCAAAATGCAAAGATGATGAAATTATATTTCAGTTTACATGGCCTTTAATCTATAACATTTTATATTAAAAGCCGCTTTGCGTGAAGTGAGAAGAAAACTTTTTAGCTCTAAAATTGAAGGATCGCTTAAATAAATAAATAAAAAATGACGAGAAATGACGAGAAACGACGAGAACGACGATCGCGTTTTTGCCCATTTTTTGTCTGCCTTTATGCATGAATCAATGGCTAGATTATACGTATGGATATATAGATATAAACTCGACAGTACAGTGAGTACAGTATAGTGAGTACAGTGAGTGTAGTGCTTAAACGAGCAATTTTGTCGAAAGATATCGAATTCTTTTCGAAACAGAAATGGATGAAAAAGAAAAGCAGACGAAAGAAGTAGAGTATAACTTTGTGATGGATTCTGGAGGACGAGTTATTTGCGAGACTGCTATCATCATTATTACGGGCACGAATATATCAGACGTAATATTGATAAATGAAGCAACTATTTGCTTCTTAATGTCCGAGAATAAAGCTGACAATTTGGGCGACTGTCGAGAAAGAGGCCAATGCTAGCCATCGCCAACCATTGGCAGCCATTGCCATCTCATTGCCATCTCATAACTCTCATTACTGCTAAAACGCTCTTAACATATTAAATTATTTATTTTGACAGTCGACCCAAAATAACTTTTCTCCACCATTTTTGTGCATATTTTGAACTGGACTTAAATCACTTACTTAATGGTTCGTGACTGAAAAGGCTGAGTTAAATGTTGAGTTAAATGGTGAATAAATGGTGAGCACATACAGGGCGCACAATAGAGTATTTCATATGCGATTTGCATGTGAGACAGTTATCCGAAATCACGAATCGCGTTATCCAATGCGTTATCCAAACGCACGTAAATGTTTGGCAAACGTTTGCGATAACAATGCGCTGACAAGTTGATCAATCAGATGGTGGAGTGTTCACTATTACATAAATAATCTCATTGGGGATCAGTCTGTGTGTACATAATATTTCATATATTTGCAGCAATTTTGATTAAAACAATCTTCAGACAAATTGCTTTCTAGGCTATAGCTGGCTATAGCTGACTATAGCTGACTATAGCGGGCACAGTCTGAGCAAATAGTAGATCGTATGCCGATATCGTATAAATTGTGAGCAAGGCTTACACTCGAAAATAGTTGTACAATGATTATAGATGGACAGCATTACTGCGCTGCAGGTGGTATTGCAGATTTAGGTTTGCTAAATTTTTTGTGTATGATGTATTGGGGAATCAGTGAGAATCAGTGAGAATCAGAGAGACTCAGTGAG
>JAQIYA010001567.1:0-12364 GCA_034699355.1 Microtritia minima | reverse complement strand
GAAGATATTAAGGATTTAAATTTAATTATAATTAGGAATATAATCAGTACATTCATATTTAATGTTTTGGTGTCGAAATACATTTACTTTAAATTGTTTACACTTTTCGTTTCTATGACTAATTTATGATCTTATTTCATAAATTGCTCGATTATAAGCCCACGCGCTTCCTATCCTCTAATATAATCGCATGGCTTATAAGACCTTACGTCAGATTATAAAATAATGTCCAATTCATCGCATTCACCACTAATCGCGCCAATACTGTAGTAAAATATGGTGATTTTTTTATAAAGAAAAATGCATGTATGTTAAGAAAACATTTTTATTTTTTATTACTGTTTTAAACATGTTTTTATTAAATTTAATTTTAAAAATTATCAATATTAGACAATTTCATTTACAATAATTTTGCTTTTTATATAACAAATATATAAGCACTAAAGACTAACATATTAAAAGTTTATCTTCAATTATTTTGGCATGTATTGGGTTTTTATAATTCATAGGCATATTGAATAAAAACTTTTGCAAAACACTATTTAATTATAATTTCCTTATCTTAAAACACCAAATTTAGTACCAAACATATTACATTAATCATAACAACTAAAATATTGACATTAAATATTAATTTGAAAACAAGTTGAGACTAACTTATTTTAATTAACCACATTTAACCCAAACGTTTTAGTGTAAAATGATTGCAACGATTTCATGGCATTCGATATTTTTCGATTTAATAAAGTCAGCTCTAAAGCACGATATGGTCTGTAATGGAAAATCTGTACTTTTGGTGATAGGAATAAATGGTGTACTTTTATATTAATTGAATGTAGATTACATGCATAACTTCAATCATAAGACAGATTAGGGAAGCCGGAGATGTAGTGACAGAGTGCAGAGTGCAAGGCTAGTGCATAGGGTGGTGAAGGCTGTGTACGTGTGAGTCGATTCAATTGACAGCACTTAAGCACTTGATATCGATGCAGATTATTGAACTAAAACGCACTGACATGAACGGCTTGCACGCACTCGCTTATGATATGCGTGCCGAACGACATCAACACGTATATCATGAATGGCAGTGAAGACAATCGCTTGTAATCCACTCTCTTCTGCTCCGACTTCTCCACTCTTATCCATTTTCTGCTTCTGCTCACCGCGTTTTTCCACGACATAAGCCTATCTAATCGCGACGATTCGTTTAACTTTGCCCGAAATATATCACAATTCGTTGCCTTTACTTCTTTAGTGAATGATAATCTTCTTTTGGTAGCGTTGGTTAGGCTTTGGATTCTCTCTCGAAAGCTCTCAGTTTCGCCTTCGCTCTTATGATTTTCATTTTGATCGGACGCAGACTTGTTTTGGTCAGCGATGTCCCACAGATTGGTCTGATAGCCCGCAACCATAGCCGCTCCGAGAGCTGTCGCTTCAGTCATTTTGGGTCGAAGAATATCATAGCCGGAAATATCTGCCAACAACTGACACAACAAGTGACTGTTGCTCAGCCCTCCGTCCACTTTAATGCCAGTCCCTCCCTGTCTCATCATTTCCAAGATGTCGTTGGTCTGAAACGCCACCCCTTCGAGAGTGGCCCGAACCACGTGACACTTGCGGCTAAATTGCGAAATGCCTATTATAGTTCCGGTGGCGTTCGCGTCCCAATACGGAGCGTATAGACCTTCAAGTAATTCAATGCAAATATAGCGTTAACTTATAGCATATTAATAAAGATAATCATATTTAGTGTTGCATGCATTTAATTACTCTGTTTCCATATATGACATTTCAGTATAACTTATAAAATATCGCATTTAAAAAGTGTAATCAATTTTTTAGTTTAACTAATTGGTGAATTTAAAATATTTTTTAAATATATTGTATTACTGAAATAAATATTAATAAAATACTGCTGTTGTACACAGATTTTTTGATGTAAACAGATTAAGGATATATTTATTTGATGTGGAAAAATCAACATATGTATTGCACTCTATATCATATAAAGCCTATCATTTTCATTATTATCAAACTTATTTACAACATAATTTTTTTCACCCTAAAAGCACGATAAACCCGGACACCATGTACACACTCTGCACCTCTAATTTTTTATAAATTGCTAAAAATTAATTTTCTAAAAATTTTCATGTATACCCAGCCAACAAAATTTTTTTTACATATCTCACTTTTTTCACAGATAACCCGCGGGGTATTGTCGCGCATTTATGGTATTTTGACAATATTTTTTAGCTTTAGCTTTTGCCAACTCATAAATTACTAATAATAAAAAATTACAAAAGCAAAACTTAATAAGAATATTAAGCATAACAAGAACTTTATTGTAATGATTGTAAGCACCATATAAACTATATTTTAATGAATAATTATTTTCTTATCAATAAAATTTAAAATAAATTATAGATAGATATGTATTGATCGTTGAGTGTAAATCGTTTACTTTTAAAATCGTTCACACTATAAACTCTTAAATGTCTGTTAAATTATATCAATATAATTAAGTATATTTTGTGTAAATATTTAAAACTATAGTTATAAAATTTTATTTCATTATAAAAATGTAAAAAATTATATTATGATTAATCTAATCTTTTAATAATACTTTACGATTTGCTAATTTACTGTATGCACATTTGTAACTTAAACTGACCAATATATCTAACTTTAAATACATTTTTTGCGCTCAAAAAAATATATTAAAATGAGCACTATTTTAGAGGTCAATTGCCATTTTTCTATTATGTTTCTTCTGGGAGAATGTGTCAACACATCAATTATATAAGAGAGAAACTCTTTTTAAAAGACTAAATCGAATCTATGTTTCTATTTGTTAAAACATAGATTTGATTTATTATTGTTGCAATAAATTTAATCGATGTCTTACTACATTAACATTAGCACTAATCTGTAGCTTTAATTCGTTTTGATGCGAACATACTCACAGAAAACTTTATGAGTGTTTATTTGATGATTCTCGGGTATAGATAAATTTAAATTAGGTTATATCAATACAATTTAAACTTCAATTTAACTTAATTTAGTTTTAAAAGTTTTATCAAAGTTTCACTGTAAATGAGTTCAGTGCTAATAGCTATTATTAATAACTATTAGGCTATTAACAAATAAAAGTAATTTTTTAGTTAATTATCATTTTTAAATTTCAAATATTGAACATCAATTGATTTTTTTTTTAGTTAAGTATCTCTTAAAAGTTAATCCAATATACGATTAAATTTTTTATTTAAAAACAACTCAAAATAGTTTTCATGTACTGTACATAATAAATAGATAGTGATAAATAAATTAGAACAGATTAAAAGAGATAAAATGAAATAAAAACCTTGGAAAGCAGGCACAAAGAAGAGACCACCAGCGCTATGGTCTTGAGTTGCAATGCTTTCAATTTCGCCATAATTTTGAATCAGTTCGAGATTATCTCTAAGCCAAGTAATGGCAGCGCCAGCGATAGCCACACTGCCTTCGAGTGCATAGTAAGCCGGATTCTGACCAAACTTGTACGCGACTGTTGTGATTAACTTTGCTTTTGCTTCTTTAGAGATGATACTATGGGCGCCACTGATAGGACCCGGACCTATATTTTGAATGAGAAAACATCCCGTGCCATAAGTGACTTTTGCCTGTCCCACTTGAAAGCATCGCTGGCCGACGAGTGCTGTTTACAAATTAATGCCATTCAAATCACTGTAACAAATCTACTGAAGGAAACAAACCTGCATTTTGATCACCGATGACGCCTAAATTAAATAAATAGTTTTTGTAATTAAAATAATTTTATCAATTTAATTTGTTATTTTAACTTTTGAATAACATAATATTCAAGATAAGTTATATTTAAAAATATGATAAACAGGAAAACAGCGAAATACTTGAACGCACCAGTGATTGAAATTCCTTTAAGTGATCCCTCTTTAATTATGCCGTAATTCTCTGCCGACGACTTAATCTTAGGCAATATATTAATTGGTACATCAAAAAAGTCGCACAAGTATTGATCCCAATCGAGAGTCTCGAGATCCATGAGCAAAGTCCTGCTGGCATTCGTGACATCGGTTAAGTGTTCACCCGTTAACTTCCATAAGAGCCACGAATCAACAGTACCGCACATTAAGCGCTTATTTTTAATTGCTTCTTTAACTGAGGCCACATTTTCGATAAGCCATTTTAATTTAAGTGCGCTAAAATATGTGGATATTGGTAAACCTGTTTTGCCTTTAAGCCAATTTAAATCTCGACCTGGAATTTTATCTAAAATTTGATCGACTAAATCGCTCGTCCTATTATCGAGCCATACTATGCAGTTATTGAGTGGAAGACCTGTAGAAAATCAATAATTGTCCACATTTATTGTATAAATAATTATATAATTGTGTGATTATTTATATAAAAATATATTTATTAAACGATAGTGTTTCCAATAATTAATCCATAAAAATAAAAGTATTAAATTAGAATTATTCATATAATTTTAATTATATTGATTTATGTGTTAATTTTATATAATTTATAAATATGAAAGTATGAACTAAAGTATTAAAAATATTTTAGTGCTATAAAATCTAAAATCTACAAAATTTTGATAAAGATATACAGAGATAATATTATGCAATGAATAACATATTGAAAGTTACAAATCGAGTATATCGTACCATCAATTTTATCAATTAGAAGTAGTGCTTAAAGATTTAAAAGTATATTATTTGCAAAGAATTTTTTGAAAATAAAGATAAAAATTGAAACTAAACTTGAAAAAACTTAAATTACCTGTTTGTTTATCCCAAACAATAACAGACTCTCTTTGATTAGTCAGTCCAACGCATTTAATGTCAGTCGGGTTAACCTCCAATTCAACCAGTTTTTTAATAACCACTTCAATAGTTTCCGTAACCGATTCATATAATTCAATGGGATTTTGCTCAACCCATCCTTCAGACGGAGTGTATCGCTTCACTTCAATTTGGTGATACGTAATCAGCTCACCCGATGCGGCGCTAAAAATCAAAAACCTCGTTGAACTCGTTCCCTGATCTATGGCGCCAATAAGTGATCCCAAATTTCTCATTATAAATGATTTGTTGATATATATGCCAATATTAAAATTATTTATATTTATATCGTTTCTCTAACTTTCTTCGTTTCGATATTGATATAGCTTTAGACGAGAAATGCTGTTAAATAGCGAACTAACTATTAATACGGTACAAACAAGCACTTAATATTTACACCAATAGAAGGTTAAATCACTTTTGCTGTGTTTTAATCAAAATTTATTGATACGTTGCGAAGTTGGCATTACAATGAAATAAGATGCAGATGACGAAAATCAGCAAAGGTACTGATTGTTTGACGTACGACTTTAACAAGTGGTTCGTATCGTGTTTAATTAAAATTTTTCTATAAAAAACAATGTTGGAATAAATCATTGAATTGAATTGTTGATGAGTTTTAATACAGAAAAAGGTTTGTCAGTCGATATCTGATTCAAATTTAAATTTATGCATTACAAGTTGTAACAACCAATTAACAACGAAAATCAGTGTCTAAAAATAAGCAAACGGCCCAAACAATTCATTATTAATGCTGTTTGCAATTGCGCTCAGAATATTTAAGAGGAATAACGAAAACCGACCGATACTTGATTGCACGACTTTTTCGTAGACCAGTTTTTACTTACGATTTAGTCTTATCTGCTTTCAAAAGTTAATAATATTTAGACAGCGAACTTTGAACGAAAGTATGTTTCGTTCATATGAGAAAAATTTCCAAAAGATTGTGTAAAAATTCCTATAAGATAATCACTTATTAAACTTTTAAAGAATTAATGATAAAAAATAATTTTTTACAAAATTTTATTAATATTTATAAATAAAAAAATAATTTAAGCTTGAATTAATTAGTTATGTAAATTAAAATTTAATTTAATAAAATTTTGACAAAATTTTAAAATTTATGATAAAATTTAATTAAGTTTAAAGAGCTGATGGAAAATATTTGTGATATTATAGAGTCTCTGATATTTAAATTATTATTTCATTCATGAAACTGGTTATAATCAGTTGGATCCGGAATCAAATAAACACTTCTTTTAAAGACGATAAATTTTCTTTGATAACAATACTTTTAATATTGAATTAGAACTGCGTATTTATTTTAAACAAATATTTTGTAATAACAATTTTTTTGATATGAATGCATAATGTTGTAGTCTGAATAGTCTGATTAATTTATATTGAAATATGTTAGACATGTATTTATACATACGATGGTTCGCATGATATTTTGTTTGCCTATTTTCGGAAAATTCCTACTTAACACGAGACATTCCTGTTAGATTAGTTCTGATCAATTAGCATTCATTAAATACAACAAAACATATGCATGCAGGTAAACATAAGCGAGTATTTTATATAAAAGTATACAAAATATTTTTAAAAATTATGATAAGACAACTTATTTGTTACAACTCAAAATTTAAAATTAGATAATATGTTTTAATCATTTTAAAACTATTGAATTTTAAAATTTGAATTGCGTTAACTAATTAAATTTAATTACAATATCAAATAAGCTTAAACTCATGTGCTATTTAATATTTTTGAGGTCAATTAAAAAAATAATTAAATATTTTAAATAATTAAATATTAATGAAATTTCACCAATTGATGGAGCAATATTCAATGTATTTTGGCATTAATGACTAACTTACAGGACATGTTTTTCAATATCAATTTTAAAATAACTATTTTAAAATATTTGCAAATTCTTGTCATTCATTATTTATAACGAGAAAGGAGTCTGACTGAAGGAAAATTCCTTCTGATTAGTTGCACGAGCTTTGTATGTTAGATAAAATCTTATTAAATTAAATGTTAAGAAAATTATTTGATATTAATAAAGTACCATCTCTTTAAGTGAAGGTGAAAAATAAGCTCATATAGTAGTTAACGTTGTTTAATAATAACTTTAATTATTTTTTAAAATTCTAACCTACATATTAGTCAAATTTGTTACTTATTTTATAAATATTTACAATTTTCATATAGAGTAAATATAACTTATACTTTAACTAACAGTTTGTTACAGTTAAATTCATAATTGCGTGAATTGGCAACAATAAAGTCGAGTTTAAAAAGAATAATCACTTTTTAAAATATTTTAAAGTAATTTTTAATATTAAGTAAATTTAATAAATTTTGAAATTATTACTTACTATTTTTACATATTTCTTGTTAATATGGGAGACAAATGACAACGTTTTATTTAATTATTAGCAATTTAATTAATTTTTTAATTAAAATTAAAATTTATTAGTTTTTATTTAATTAGTTTTGTTTATTAATCCATAATACTTTTAAGATTTGAGAAACAATTCAACTCCAAAATTGTAAACAGACAATACTGTAGCGATTCGGATCAGAAATTAAAAATACTCTATAGTTAATTTTTTTAATAAATAAATATTAAATAATTAATAAATAAATTTTATTAATTTGATTATGATTTATTTATAATTATTATTATTTATAATTAACCCAAAAAAACGAATTTTGGCCAAAATTTGTCCATAAAAACCGAATTTGATTTAACCGAAAAGCCAGATATATATTAATAACTAACATGTAAATACAAACTTTAAAATTAAAATTGTTATTAAGACAATGTGTATTATGAAAAAATATTTATTATAATTGAATCAAACGAAATGGCACTAATTTAACAGATTTATATAATCATAGTTATATCACATATAACAGATTAGTTTCAATTATTAAAAAATTTAAATGCTTGATAGTTAAATTCGAGACAAGTTTAGAAATTTTATATAGAATAACATTTTAAAATTAGTTGTTAAATATCAAATTCTCAATTTATATACAAAATGAGTTAATAAAATAAAGCTAATTTAATTAAAATGCAAATTACATTTGTTAAAAACAAATAATATTTTATGTGCCATTCGTAATAGCATTTGGCCACGAGAGTGCTATTGAATTTCCGTTTAATTTCTTGAAAATAGGAAACGACTGATTAGACTGCAAGTCAATAGAAATACTTTTATCTTTTTTCCCCAGTTTGCAACTTAAATTCGATCCAACAACTACTCTTAAATCGCATTTTACAAGTCTACAAAAAAATAATAATTCAATAAATAAAATACCATATAAGCCGAAAATATTTACAAGTGATACTGATGAAGCAATACTGCTACCAACTCGCCCACTCTATTAATATTGGAAGATTGGTCCTTCAAATCGATTAATGCGAATACAAAATCATTTCCTCCCATCAGATGAATGATGACAAGTTGATCGATACCGGAGGACACACTAATGCCGTTCATATGGCTGATCAACATAGGTTTGCCTAAAGGACTTTGCTTTTTGATGTCAAATTTGTATATTAAAGTATTAGTTACAACTATAGCCCGATCAGCAGATTTATTAAGTTTGTTGAATTTGCGAATATAGCTTGAAAATAATATTTTGCTAGCATGTCTAGGATCTCGTTTCAGGATCATAGAAAAAGCAGTCGAAAACTTATCACAATCATAACTTTCGGATTTCTTCTCTAAATAATTGCCCTCCCATTTCTTGAGATATCCCCATTCTCTCCTTTGCGATTTAAAAGCTTCGGCTGCTATAATTTTCAATTGCATTTGAGGCCATTCATCTCTGGGAAACTTTCGTAGAATCATGTAAGCCCTCCATTTCAAAAAGATTTGTCTTAATTTAACAATTCCGGTGTTATTTTTAGTTGTTGGCGAAGTTGGCGGCCATGGAAGAGATTTACCATAGTCTCGTAAATTTTTCACATTTTTATAAAGATGAGACAATTGAATGATATATTTGCGTAATTTGTATCTTCTATAAAATCTCATCAGAGCATACGCCGCTTTCATCTTTTTATACTTTCGACGAGCCATAGTGCCTCTCCATAGCTATAGCGTCAACAATAATTTTGCTTAATTTCAACGAATCAAGTAAGATATGAATAGCATTACCTTTTGAAGAAATATGACAATATTCGGAATTAGTTTTGTCCTTTCATTTTCCAGGCTCGCAATGGTTTGAGGAGTTTTAACAAATATTTTGGTATTTCCATATTTGACATCACCGGCAAAATGTTTCTCTTCGATAAGGACTTTACAGCCGTCTCTATCTCTGTCTCTATCCGTACCTCCTCTATAGTTAGGCCATGTTCGCGCCGAAAGCATTTTATAACGCCGTAAAAATCGCGTGTAAGGCATTCTATAAGCAAATCCAGCCCTCCTTACTCTCACATTTTCTAACAATCCTAAATACGCGACTTGATGTGTGACGCGAATCTCATCAAATATCACCGGAGATTTTTGCTCGTTAGGCTTAATGCAGCGAACATAATACGGCTCTTTCGACATTAGATTTTTAGTTAAAGCCACCATTGAATTCTTAAACAGTGAACCAGCAGTTTCTGGACGTCTATTAGCCGTATTTTTATCTTTCGCTCCGTCGGGCCACATATCTATTTTAATTATACAATACATTTATTAAAATTAAAATAAGTAAAATTTTTTAAATAAAAATATTATTTTTCTAATTTTTACTAAAATATAAGTCGCAATTAAAATTCTTTAATAATTAAAAAAAATGTGAACTATTTAAGGAAGAATACCTTTAATAATTGCATTCGAACTGTTAAACAAAAGTCTTTTGAAATCCTGAAAAAGTGTGTCTTTATTTTTATCTAAAAAGCCAATTATAGAGTAAGTCACATCTCCAGCGTAGTGTTTAATTCTAAAATCTCTTTCATGAACAAGGGTTTTGTCTGTTGGGGATAACCGCCGACTAGTATAATGCTTATGAGACGTTAAATTTTTATCCAACGTCTCTAACAGTTTTTCATCGGTTTTCTTGCCAACATTAATACATTCTTCGTCAATAATGGCAAATATTCCCTTATGCTGTTCCTCAACCAAATTACAAATAATAGCGTTATTGAAATAGTCGATGTGTTGCCATGCAATGCCTTCACGATTGTATTCCTCCTGTTCTTGTTTCAGCACCAGTTCTATAAATAATTGTTGTAACTTTTCGTTGCAGTAATTTATACAAAATTGTTCAAAGCTGTTGTTATCGAAAATTTCAAATCCATAAATGTCTAGAACGCCGATAACAGAACCAGTCTTTCCTGAATAAGAAAAGCTTCTTCTAAACATTTCTTGATTAATTTCAATCGCGACGTTAATTCGACTGACTATACTCGCAAAGAGTCGCTCGTAAATGGCTTTAGCAAACGCGTCGCGACCATAAGAGGCCTTTAAACAATATTAAACAAATATTATAAATAAACACAATAAATATATTTACAAATTTTATTTTAAATGTATACTAGAATTATTTATCTAAAAATTATCTTAAATTTTTATTTTATGACAAATTAAAAAAAATATACTTTAGAAAAATTATTTGTAATAAGCATTTGTAAATTAGTTTTAAAAATTTACAGTAACAGTTATATATTCGTGATAGCAAACCAGATAATAGCAAATTTAGATTATGACAACGGTTTCTGAAAGCACGGATTGACTCAATGGGATTTTATAGGTACTCGATTATAGCAACAACTATACTTAAAACCGAGCAGTTGCTATAATCAAGTGCATGCTGTAATGGCAAATTAATGGTGAATTAAATTAATAAAAATTTAATATATAAAATGCAACAGATTTAACTATAAATTTATTTAATTATTTATGTGCGAATGATTCAGATTAAATTATAAAATAAATTTTTGCTTCTTAATATCAATATTAAGCTTAAGTAAGTTAGCTTTTAAATTAATAAAATTAAAATTATTTGTGCAAAATTTGCATATCTCGACCATATTTGAAGGACTTTTCGTGTAATTTTCCCAAATTCTACATACAAGTAATTATCTATAATTAATAAATAGCATTAAATATAGTATAAATGCATTCAAAATTGTAACATTGTATTTTAAAACTATAGCATTGATTCTGCTAAATATAAATATAATAAAAAAATAAATTTTTTGTCTAAAAATCAATGATATAATTTAATTATCAAATAAATCATAGTAATCCGATTAAGAGAAAGGCATGCGAAACGTTCACAGTTCACAGTTGACAAACTAAAATTGCAACAATACATGTGTGCTAAATGTACGGATGTTATAAACTAGCCTTAAATGAAACACTAAAACGCCGTAACAAACAGCACAACTAACTTCAGTTTTCGTGTGTTGCTTTTCCATTAGTTCTCCTCCAGCAGCTATAACTCGATGGCAGAGAGTCTTTATTAATTCAGTCTCGTTAACGCTTAAAAGTTGTGCGATTAAATATAGATTATTTTTTCCGTTGTTTGAGACTTGTATATTATCGTCTTTATTATTCGCATCATAACTGAATTCAATATTTCCCAAATGCAAAACAGCCGAAATAACTTTCCAATAAGTTTCACATTCATTGTCACTAAATTTAAGAACTTTCATTGCGCTCGAAACCGATTTAAAATCCGATTTATCATTAATGCTGTCCACCTTTAAAATATAAAGTTAATTAATATGCATGAATAATATAATGCATAATAAATATTTTGACGAATATTGTTATTAATAATATAAATTATTAATTAAATATTATCAAATTAAAACCTTATTTGTGGAATTTTTAATATCTGTAATATTTAAATGTTTATAATATAAGTAAAAAGCTTTTACACAATCCTTATATGTATGTGTATATTAACTTTATCTTAATTTTTAGATAATCATTCATTTTATGTTTGATTCAATAATAATGCATTCCATCAACTATGTTGTATATTAAGAATATAAGTCATAAATATTAGTCATCAATACATTTCTTACAATCATATAAAACAGAATAAATATTTTTAAAAAAATTGGGCGTATTCAGTAAAATATGCAATAAAAGTTGGAAGGCTTAGTAAATCAACTTTCAGTGATGACTTCATACTACAACATATATAGCAAATTATTCATATACTTTATCTTGTACTACACTCAAAGCTGGATTTTATGTACATATGGTTTGCAGAAATATATTAAAAACAAAAATTCTTACATTAATTGTAACTAATGTAAAATAATATTTAGATTTATGAACATTTTGATCTTATACATAAAATTTTGAAATTATAGCCGTAAATAAAATCCTTTGTTGAGTGTAAATATATAAGAACACTCAACGATGGATTTTATGCACATAATTTCGAAAATTTGTAAATAAACCAAAATGAATTTTACAATAATTACAATTAATTTAAAATTTGGTTTTTAAAAGTTTGTTCATAAAATTCAA
>JAQIYA010001566.1:0-12366 GCA_034699355.1 Microtritia minima | reverse complement strand
TTTAACTCTTATGCATGGTTTTATAAATTTTAGTTTATAGTAAATTTGTTAACAATAACTCTATTATTAAAATAGTATATTTTAAAACTTGAAGTCAAGCATATAAACCCTTTTTGCTTTGTAAAATTATCTATAAAATAGTCACGCAAAATCAAAATGTAATTTTAGATTTGAAATAGAGTTTTAACACTCAATGAACTAAATCTTTATTTACTTGACTATTGAACCATTGCAGGGATTGTGTTATATTCAAATAACAATCATTTATATATTTAAAAATTAACCAAAAATTGCACAAATAATATGATTATTTTAATTATTGTAAATAATTAGTGAAAGAGATAGTTATGCAATCATCAGTTAATTTGAATGTAAAAATATATGCTTAGAAAACAAAAAATAAATGATGAAAACTATTGAAACCAGTTTAGGAAAAATGGTACACATGTTATTCATGTTTGACTATTAAATTACATAATTTAAAACGCATTGTCAAGCATGAAAAAAAGTTTTGAAAATCTATAAATATATATAAAATATGTAAATAACTTACCTTATGTCCACCTTTACTCGTTTGCATAACGCGAGACAATAAACTTTGTTGCAATTCCTCGCAATCGATTCCAATCAATTCTGAGGCCGTTTCGAGAGCTGCCATAGATTGATGAGTAACTCGTGAGCCACCTTTAATTATAACATAGTTAGCCTTCATTCATATATTAGATTTTTAAAGGTCGATATTTTTTACGAAGTTTTGACTGTTTTAAATTATAACTAACTTTATATATTAACATAAACTATTCATAAATTATACTGTTATAAAGTTATCTGCTATAAAAAATAAGTAGAATTTACAAGTAATAAACATTAATATTGATTAATAATTGTTAACTGAATTGACAGTTAAATATTATCTACAAATTAAATCAAATTAATAGTTTCTCAATTAACTCTAATATGCGTGATAAATATTGCGTGTACAGACTGATCAACAATAAAAGTTATAAATGACTAAATCATTTAAATTAAAGCAAAGCCATTATTTTGCAAATAAAAAATAAATTTAAATAGTATTTAAAAATAAGTATATTAAAAATATGCATATAAATGTAGATATATTTACCGTATATTATCGGTATTCAATAAAACAAATAGTTAGCAAAAATAACTACTATTCATTGATATATAAAATATATTTCAATTTGACTAACAAAAAATAATTATATACAATTTAAGTTAAATAAAAGGAATATATATGAAAGTGCATATATCAGGCAAATTAAAATGTCATGCAATAGCGATAAAGTTTAAAACCAAAATATTCGAACCCGAGTTTATTGAAGAATCTAAAAAAATCAAATAAAAAATTAATCTGTTTGCTTATGCATTGCTGTGATTTATATTCTTGTTAGTAATGCTAGCAATCATGTTATGCCACAAAAAAATGGATACCGCTGTAAATCATTGCTGAAGAGTTCAATAGTACAACTTTACCGACGAATAGCACAAACAAGATAAACGAAAAAAGATAATATTTTTTAAGCAAACCTCTGGAGTCTTCAGGGCTTTCCTCAAACGACACATTTCCCAAATGAAGAACTGCTGCGACGATCCTATAAATGGCAAATCTTTCAGCTTCGTTAACGCCAAAGTGCGCTAAAGCTTTATCGGTTGCGGTAAAATCTTTGATATCATCAACAATAGGATCAGTTAGGCATCCGTTATTAATATGCACTTTTGACTTTCTGTTGGCGTTCAGCTTAGTGTCAGTTTCTTTTGAAGTGAAATATTGAGTACATCCACGATTAAGATAATGAAAATTATCGGGCGATGAAAGCTTTAGTTTAGTCCACCACTGTTGAGGCAGACCTGAGCACAACTGATAGAATATGTGGTAATTTCGTTCGCTAACGCTTTGGCCACATATACGAGACTTTTCCAATAAATAATGCGATATATAACCGCCAACCACTGAAAACTGTCACAATAATAATATTTAAATGTAATCAATCATAAAAATCAACAATGGATTATAGGTTTAAAGTGTCAGTGTTTCTCAAGGAAATCATTTCAAATTGAAAAATTTAATAATTTAAGCAGAATTTTCTCCCTTAGAAAATCAAAGTGTTATTTTTTGTTTCTAAATGAAGATCTAATAAATTATTCATCTAATCTCTATAATAAATATATATATTAAGAGAACTGAATCTGTGTGTGTGTGTGTGTTCGTGTGTGACGCATGCGTGATAATGATATCTAACGAAAGTCTACTGCATGTGGCATGAGTTTTCATAAAGCGATTTAAAAATCGCTTACTATAGGTAATGTTAGAGTATAGGCAAAACAAAATATGTTTAAAGCATACAGTAAACACTGCTGCACCATATAAACATTGAGCACATGTTATTGCGTTCATTAGAGAATATCATAAAAGTGAGTGCAGATATAACTAGTGAAGAATTAGAAAATGTTAAGAAGTCAATTATTTAAAGCAAAGTTGTCATTGCTTTATGAACGTCGGCGAACAATTGGAACATTTGATTAGATAAAAGTTTTGTTATGTATAAATATGTTAGACTGTATGCCTCACTGCATAGTAAGCAATTAAAACTAGCATAATAGATATCACAGTTAGTAAGTGATTGCTATATTTAGTGAATATAATGGCTAAGCTTAGATACTATTAAATTAATGCCAATAATATTTATATATAAATAAATCGAGTGAGCGATTCAGTGAGCGAAGAGAGGGAGGGAGAGAGAGAGAGAGAGAGAGAGAGAGAGAGAGATTACTTTTGAAAAATTATATTTTAGTAGCAAAGCCACGGGAAAAATGGATAGTAATATTTAAAAGGAATATATAAAACTTAGTTCAAAATGAATATTTAACTGAAAACAATGAATATTATTTTTTCAATTATCCGAAAAAAATATTCTCACAATTTCGATGTGTTGACCCCTTTAAAAATTCAACTCAGAGAATATTTCAAACCCTGAAACTGTCAGATTTTCAAAGTTTGAGAAAATACGAAGTATTGTTCACAAAAAAAGTTCTTCCTATTCTATAAACCCATAACAATCCTTTAAGTAATCCTTATTACAAAAATCCTGATATTAAATTCAAATAATATTATAGAATATTGAATAATTTGAAATTTAAATACAATAATACATTATAAACAAAGAATGATAAGACAAAAGGTAAATACATTATCATTTATAATTCAAACACAAATGTTTCACAACATATCATTTTGACAATAGTTGAAATTGGATTATGAAATGCATTTATTATTGTTTATTTCGCAGAGTGACAAATATTATTTTTGTTAGTAAAAGCAAAATTAATTAAAAGGTTATTGGCTTAAGAGTTACATATATCATAGTGTAATGTATTAAATATAATATATTTAAAACTGTGTATTTGAGATTACCTTAAAAATTAATATTAAACAAAATTATGCATAAGTAATGAACAAAATTTTAACGCGGTTTTAAATTTTAAAAAAGGTTAAAAGTGAAGAAATTAACGTTACGCTAACTTCAATTAACAGTTTAACCATTAGAAATTAAAAATATGATACATTTTCATCAAATATGTAAAAAGAGCTTTACTCAAATAATAAAAATTAACAAAACATGTAATATATTCAATAAAAAGTCATATGAAAATTTAATATCTCTAACTTATACATTGTACATTTATTTTATTTTATATTTAAAGTTAACTTTAAGTTAACCCGAGTTAAGATTAAAGAGGGAAATAGTTAAAGATTAACCTTCATTGTTAAAGATTAAAGAAATTCGTAACCTTTTAACCTTTTTTCAATCACTATTCATACATGTATGTTCAACTGTAAGAATGTATTAAATAATAGGAAAAATTTGAGGTTATCCTATAATTAATTTTCAGCATTACAGGTCATACCCTTGATTAGTCTTGAGTCTACAATAGCTTTTCTATGCATAGCATCGAGTTTTATTAAATGTTTAATGAAAAGGCTGAGACATAAAATGTTAGTTTCGAGTCAATAGCCATCTCAACTAATAAACAATATAAAGAAAACAAAAAGTTAACTTTGCTCTAAATAACTTTCTGAATTAGTTTTATTTGTGAATCTCGACAAAAATGATGTGATGCCCCAATAACTGCTATTAATAAACAATCAAATATAACGTCTATACAGTCAAAAATACAGTTTAACACAAATTAAAAGTTTATGTGTATATTTAATGCCACAGTTTGGCAAACTTTTGTAAAAAACAAAACTTTTGTGTTGAATATTTAATGCAATATTGAGCACAAAAGATTCAGCAAAAAAACACATTTGGGTGTAATAATAATAATTATTCACAAGTTTTATCGTTAATATGAATAATAAAATAAAACTGCATTATCAGAAAATGAATGACACAATAAGTGTTGTTGTGATTACCTTAGCATTGAAGTGAATCTCAATGAATTTGCCAAAACGAGAGCTGTTATTGTTTCTGACAGTCTTGGCGTTACCGAACGCCTCTAAGAGCGGGTTCGCGTCCAGAATGAGCTGCTCTATCTGTCCGGACTGACTGCCCCACGACTCGCACAGATAGCGCAGCACGTATTTGGTGGACTCGGTCTTTCCGGCGCCGCTCTCGCCCGAGACGATGATCGACTGGCTCTGTTTGAGGGCTCGCATGTCGCGAAACGCCTTATCGGCGATGGCGAACACGTGCGGAGGCATCGTTCCCAACGACTTGCCCTGATATGTCTTCAGCGTCGACGACGAGTACAGGTTCTTGATTTCAAAGTACGGGTTCACCGCTATCAAGATGTTGGCCACGTATGTGTAGATGCGGTCCTTCGAGTACCGTATTTTGATGTTATTCAGAAGAGTGGCCTCATTGAGAAACATGAGCGCGCAGTTGTCCTCCACGTCCTTATTGTGGTCGTCCTCAGCGGGGTATACGCCGTCGTAGTCGGCGTTGAGCTGCTTGTTGTCGACGGTGTGAACGGTCACGCCGTCCACACCGATGTCCACAATGCGGCCCAACACGTAGCCGTGAAGCGCGTGCGGCGCCCATACCTGTCGAGAGTCCATATCTGCTGATATCATGTGAACGTCACTATTATATCACTGTATTTGTAGTCAACTCTATAACGCCGTCACTCTATAATCACTCCTTTGTTTTATCGCTCTCTATGGACACTCAACTAATTCATGATTTGCACACATGTAAAGAGCTAAACAACACCAACTCTCGCACAACTTTCAGCGATGCTATTATGAATAGAAATTGATTTTTTGGTTCAAACAAATAAAGCAATAGTGAGAGCAATAGCAACAGTTACAGCTCTGCTGCACCTCTTCCGTCGTCTCGCTTCTAACGTATGCCGGATTGACAAACGCAGACACACAACACAGGTAAGTGTGACGTACAGCACAACACACAGCTTACCTGTGGTTATGAATTGAGAAAAGTTGGTGCAATAACTTTTAAGTTGGTAACGATATGAGCGCCTCGAGTGTTAATTACGCCACAACTGAAACGGCAGTCAACTTCAATAGATGTTACTGTTTGCCTGTTTGTCTCACAGACACTGCATTCAAACAAATTGCTTTCTTAAACAGGTTTTCATAAATGGCTTTATTAAAACCATTTGACCAAAGGCTTAAAACATGATTTTTCAATTATTTCTGACGAGTAATCTTAGTTGTGTTGGACTTTAGAGAATAGAACAAAAAAAAATACTTTTTAACTTTATTTTCTTGTTGTTTATTAGTTTAAAATAATTCTTTTACTCATTATAATCATAAACCAAGAGTTAGAGTTGCACTTAATTCTCTTTAAAAACAACAACAAATTTAGGTTCAAATAGTTTGAGTTTCTTCTTTTCTTTATTTCTTAAGAGATTTTACATCAATTGCATAAATTAGAAAAAAACCATTCAAATAAACTTAACTTGCACTATAAAAAGTCTTAACTCTCAACAACATGTAAAGCTTTCTTAAAACGATAACACATATCTAATTAGATCTAATCTTTACTTGAATAATTTTTCATTTCATTTATAATTAATAATTAAGGATGAATTTACTATTTAACTAATTGTAGTAAATTAATTCCGTAATTCGTGGTTAAAAAGTCGAACTCCTTGTGTCACTTGTGCGGCTTCGTTAGTGAAATGACAGGCAAATAGTAATAAATTTCTTGGTTGCACTTTCCACGCGAAACGCATAAACAATAGTGAATATATACATAAAGCTGTCAATAAGAATAAATTTTTATAACAGTAAAATTATATCAAATTAAAATTAAGAAAAATTTAAAATTTTAATTTTAACATTATAATAAAATAATGATAAACTTTAAATAGAATTAATTGATGATTTTCATTATTAAAATTGTTTGACTTTTGCTAGAGTTTGCTTGAGTCGAGCTTTAGTTTTAATATATAAAATATTTAACAATTCTATTTAATAAAATATATATATTTTTTACTATTGACTTATCACAGTATATGACAAACAATCTAAACAAACAATATTTTAATAATATCAATCTTAAATAAATTTTTAACAACAAAAAATATCATAAAAAGGTATGATTTTGTTAAGATGAATGTTAGGATGGGGTGAGAGGTTTAACATAAAGAAAGATTTAATATTAGGAAAGGATTTGAAAATTGAAAATTTGAGAAAAGATAGCAAAAAATAATTGAGAATTTATTGATTAGAATAGAAAATTGAATGAAACATATCAAACATATCAAACCTAAAGTCATTTTGCCGCTTATATATTTCGGATCTTTCTTTATATCAGCGATCGCTGCCAAAGGTATGCCCCAATTGGCCACTAATGCCATATACAAAACAAATATCACCACTAAAGTACAGATTTGAAAATATATGTTAAATCAAATACCGGGACCCCAGAAGTGCTGCACAATTAGAGACAATCAGTTATTAATTCAATCAAAATAATAATAATAATAATAATACTCGGACTCACTGTGCTGTGTATGCGTTGCCAAACAGTCATTCACATTAATAAAAGTCAATTTATCGGTTCAGCAATCAATTCAACATAAATCAGATTAAAAGAGAGACGCGTTGAGGAAAGCGTTAATAGCGATGTGAATATTCACATCTATTCACATATACCTGCATAAGTAATCGCGAAACTCTTTGCTTTTGATTGAATTGAAAGCCTTGGACGCCAAACGACTAGCCATTGATTGCGATTAATGCGGTAACGAATGTGAATTGAAGCGCAACTCTAGCCAAACATAATCCTTGAATCGTGTGATCAGAAATCAGATCATTTCAAATGATAGACATCACACTGCCATCAATTACGTCATATCGCACGCTCATTGACTCGCTGTTAACTGTTAGTCCACTTATCGATTGATTTGCTTTAAGTTTGACATATAAGTTGACATTTTCTGCAAATACAATGTCTAGTTATGCAAACATGAACAAAGGTTAATCATTTTAATGACCTTTAACCTTAGTCCTGGTTAACCCTTTAAAATTGTAAATTTAATTTATTTTATTATTCTAATTAAATTAATTATAAACATTAATTTTTTTTTGTAACATTTGATAGATTCTAAATTAAATGTTTTAACTAAATGTTTTAAATATTCCATTTGTTTATTCATTTTTCCTATTAATAAAAACAAGAAATAAGATTTTTAGATGAAATAATAGAGTGGAAATTGGTTATAATCAACTCATTTGGTTAATGTACTTTGGGGTTATTTAATAAAGAAATGAAAATCTTCGTTTTCCTTTTCCTTTGTTAATAAAGAATATATGGGTGGGAATATGGGTGGGGATTTTGGTGTGTCACCTATATTTGGTGACACACCAAAATTTTCCCTTTAATTAATGGTGAGGCGAGGGGAGGAGGGCTTACATTTAGATTATTTAAGGGAGAAAATTCTCCCTTAAAATTTGTTTCATATCATAGGTAAAGGTTTTAACTGCACCTATACATACACTGTATTATTTTTATGAATGTTAAGTAATTTATAATTAAAATTAATTCTTAAATACAAAATTGTAAATAAATTTTTAATTTGTAAAAAGCATTTATTGCCATTTATGTCAAAACGGACTGAAACACTAGTTAATATAAATACATTTGATAAAATTTCAATAAGTAAATGAATACATATTATACACACATACGTAAGTTGCTTATGAATAAAACATTTTGTGTTTTATAATAAACATGTCTTGAATAAAATTTTAATTAATTACGGATAAAGTCAATCTTAATTAATTTTTAAATCATAATGTAATCTCTTTAAATTGATTATATATGACATAAAGTGTCTAAGTTTTGATTTAATTTTTATAAGGTTTACAATCAGTAATTTTTTTTATAATAAAAATTATAAATATCATTAGATTTTTTTTTCTTTTAGTCAGCGATGCAGTCATTATGCGTTAGCAATTTTTTATTATAGCAAAAAATGTGGAAAATACAATGTTTTAAAAATTATGCACATTCTGTATAAGGAAAATACGCATTGAATAAATTTAAGCCTTAACTTAATAAATTAACAAATTGTAAGCGTTTTCCAAATTTTAGTATTGCATTATAAAACATATTTTATTATCTAATAAGCATAATAAATAAAACAGTCTATTAGTGTTAATTTTTTATTATTACAAAAAGTTTAATTTGCTGTTAATAAAAAAAATTTAAATGATAGATTATATAAAATGCAAATATTGACGACTAACTATTGTACTATTAATAATTCTTTTTGAATACATTGATATGTGCTTTAATAATAATAATTGTTGAGACTATTTAAATTATTTTTACATATTTTGTAAAACCGAAACAAACAATATTGAAAAGGTTTAAAGTAGCTGTAAATATGATTAAAGGGAAAACAATTCACCAAATTTTTTTAGAGTATTAAAGATAATTTACTAATGATTTTCTGCTGCTTTTAAACATATATTATAAAATACAATATGTTTATACAGTTAGTTAATAACAAATTATTAAAAAAATTTAAAGTAGAAATCTGTGTAAATGTTATTTAAAATATTTAAATGAAATAAATTGTTGTTATTGTTGGTGTAAAAGAAATACATGCATGTCCTCAAGTAATGCCATCTAAACTTTGCACACAACTTAAAACTTTTGAAAGTTATAAAAGTTTTGAAGTCAACATTAGGAATGTTAATGTTTTTGCAAGTTATTGTTAAAAGAGAGAGAAAGAGAGAGAGAGAGAGAGAGAGAGAGAGAGAGAGAGAGAGTGAGAGAGCGAGAGAGAGAGAGAGAGAGATATTTTTGTTAATTAGTAGTCATTGCTTATAATCAAAACTGTTAATTTTGATTAGATTTTGTATTCATTGTGCGCATTATTAATGGTGTATTATGATATGTGTACCATCTTTCTTATATTCATTATTGCACAGTAACTTTTTATAATAATTAAATTTAAAAAGTAGCAAAATCAACAATTGTTTTCTTAGTTAAGATCTATTTGAATATAAATCAATTGAGATTTTTTATTTAAAATTTAAAATTTCATTAATATTTATTTTTATCATTAAGTCATCATTGCTTAAAGTGTCAAAAAAAACTGAAATCCATAATTATTATAAGCTACGAAGTAAAATAAAAATATAGTTAAAACAATTAATTTTATTTTAAGTTTTTTAATTTTTAAAGATAATTGATTTGTTCCTTATATAAAATTATATAAAAACATAAACTTATCATTGTTTTTCATACGACTCATAGACTCGTATCTTGAAATAAGAAAGACCAAAGTTGAACATCTCTTGAATTTGGTTTTTTCAATTTAAATATGATTTTCATAGCATTTGATTTGATTATAACTTAATTTATATGATAATGCGCTTAACAATAACTTAATCAAATAAGTTTTAAATAAATTTAAAACCTAATAAATATAAGTGATAACATTTATTTTTAATAGTATAAAAATAATGTATCATTAAACATAAATGAATTTAATAACTACTAAGAAGAAAACAAACGTATTTATTTCTATAATGTCACTTAAATACATTAAAGCAAAAGATATGTGATATCTTACTTCATTTCAAAGGTATTTTACTGATTATAAGAGTAATGGTAATAATCTGCAAAACTCAATAGACGCATATCATGTTAAAAATAACCACTTTTGGTTAAATCCCTATATTGTGGTTATAAATTTAAGCTTTAATTAATTGATTATAACGTAATAATTGAATTTATTTTTAACTAATAATAGTTGAATAAACATTACCGTTTTATAAATTTTTTAAAGTTTTAATAAATAATTTTAAAGTAATATTTGAAAAAATTCGTTTGATTTTATGTTTACAATATGCAAGATATTGATAGCATTTCTAATATTCTATATCTTACGTTAATTTATCTTAAATGTATGCTCATTTTTGTTTTTATTGATTTCTGAACATTGAAAATATTCAAAATTAGATTTAAAATTGTTGTGTTATTTATCAAAATAATAGAACAAATAATTTTCTAATCAATATTTTTTCTTAAATTAGAATAAAGTTTAATATCTATTTAAAAATAAATAAAGTCTGAGACTCCAACTCGGAGTTTGGAGTCTCAGATATGGATCCTTATCGTTAAACTCAGATTTTCAAACTATTGAGTCTCAGAGTCTCTCTTCATAAATTGTATGCGCTCTATTAAATTTGATTTACCCTAATTTTACCACTATAGCCGGAGGGTTATCGAATAAAAAAAATGAATTTTCTAAAATTTTAGAGGTGCGGGGCATACATGAAATTTTATTCAAATAGAACTCATAAGCTTAAGCTTATTTAAAAGCTCAAGCTTTATACAAATTAGAGCTAATAAGCTCAAGCTTAAGCTCAGCACTAGGTTATGAAGCTCAAAGCTCAAGCTCACTTATTTTTCAAGGAGCTGAGCTGAGCTTATGCTCATCCCTAATCTATACCATGTTAAGATATTAAATATTAAAATAAAAATTTTAATGTTTAATTTGGATTATAGCAACTAATTTTAATTACTCCGACGAGTTGCTATAACGGTTACACACTCAACAATTGTATATGAATTCATTAAATGATTGTCGCTTTTAATACTTCTAATTAAGTATTTGTTTATTTAACAATATTTGAATTAATTTGTGTATTTACACAAAATTTGAGGAAACATACATGGATTACAGATTTAATACAGTAATCTGTATAATAGAGTAGAGTAGGACAGAGAATGAATGGCCTGAACTCACTCGTGAGTTCGATACAATTAAATGGCACTTTCAAACAAATTAAAAATTTTAAAATTATTAACACACATAAAATATTAATTCAATTCAAACTTATAATAAAATCGAAATCGAAATGTTGAGTGAAGTCAAAAAGCAGGCCCTTTGCATGTGTGGCACTCATTCATAGTCCTCTCGTCATACTTCTCCACTTGAATAGTCGTTTGTTGAATGTCGTACTCCTTTCGAATCAAATTTTCCGCCGACTTCAGGATCATTTCGGCATCCGATCTCGAGTCGATGGCCAAATGAACCGATAGCGCACTCCTGTCCAAAGTGAGCGACCAAATGTGCAGACTGTGCGCCGTTTTGACGCCATTCAAGCTTTGAAGCGCATCTTTGATGGCAGTGTACTCGAGATGCGTTGGAAATGCTTCCATGAGAACGAGGACCGCGCTCTTCATTATGTTGAATGTGGTGACTATGACTAAACCACTGAACACAAACGTGCAAATCGGATCAGCGATTTTGGCCTCAGGCTTGTAATGGATCACAAACGCCGCCACTAATACGCCCACACTTTGGATCAAATCGCCGATCACGTGAATCAATGCCGCCCTCACATTCATATTCACGTGAGAGTGGCCGTGACTCTGGCCGTGGCCGTGTCGGCGATCGTGGCGATGGCCGACCTCCTCATTATGAGCATTGTTTGCTTTGTTGGCGAACAGATTGCCGGACAGAGTAATGCCCATAATTAGATTAAAGGCTACTCCACTGCCAGAAACAATTAGCATGGCTTTGGTGTCGATCTCGTATCGATCATATCTAATGCGATCTATAGCCAGATAAACAAGAATACCGGTCAATATCCAAATCATGAAAACACTCGCCACAGCACCCAATACTTCGGCTCTATAGTAGCCAAACGACATTCTCTTTGTCGGCGCCTTTTGACTGATCCAAAGCGCTAATAGACTTAAGCCAAAGCTAACCAAATCGCTCAATAGATGTGCCGCATCTTTAATGAAATCATTTTAATAATCTTAAAGTTTTTAAATATTTTTATAAAAAAAACTTCATAAATATATAAAAATATTAAAGTACATAATATGAGAGTACTTATGATAATTT
>JAQIYA010001565.1:0-12366 GCA_034699355.1 Microtritia minima | reverse complement strand
TATATTTGATTGGGAAAAATTAAAACGTATATATAGCCAATTTTAAACTAACATTTCTAACAAATTATATTCTATATAATATCTAAATACAGAAACTTTCAGAATTAAAGCCATAAAATTTTTCATAAAACATTCTATTGTTTTAAATTTTGATTTGACACAAATAAAATACAGTCTAATCATTATATAATGGATACATGAAATATGGGTGGCTATTAACACTTGAAACTTGCTCTCCTTTAGCAATAATGTAATGTAAGTTTACCTTTAAAAGTTCATTTTCTTATTTTGATATGACATCATATATAAAGTTTTTATTAATAATTTAAATTTTATAGTCTACATGTTTAATAATTATATAAACAATTAATAACAAAAGGACTGATTTTCAAAAAAATAGACGTATTATTGAGAATTTACTTTAACGTTGGTTTTGAGCAGATATCAATCAAAAGGTCATTCAAAATATGGGTGAATTTAATTGTATCAATAATTCTTAAGTTTCTATATTAAAATCATTTATCAAACTGTAAAGTGTTTTAATTTCTTTAAATGGATATATTTATATATTAAAATTGGCTATTTATTAACGAAGTTATTGCGATTTAATTTTATTAACTCTTAATCTAAACTATTAACTTAACTTATACTACTAACAAAACTAATATTCTTATGTTATTATATAATAAAATTAAGCTCTAATTAGATAAAATCTTTTCATTTTAAGAATTACTCTCTACAATCTCTTGCTAAATATTATATGAGTAGTTAATAAAACGTTTTTATTAATATTTGATCTTAAATTAATTTTAATAATACTCTACGAAAACTTGCAAGTGTATACTCAAACGGAAAATAAAATATGATAATTGTTGTCACAATACTTACGTCGAAAATTTCAAAACCTGCGATATCGAGTACACCAATAAAATATTGTCTCTTTTGGTTTGTGTCAATCGTCTTATTAATTTCTTTGACAATAAATTTGAACAAACGATCGTACATGGCTTTAGCCAATGCACCCAAAGAATATGTAACCTAATTCAATATTAATTATATAATTAATTAAATTCAGCAATAATACAGAGAGTATAATAATAGGAGAAAATTAAAGTGCAGTACATTTAAATTACAATATTAAATAAAATCTCTCTAAAATTTTAGATATTTTAGATATTATTAATTTAGATAAATTGCATGTAATATGAAATTATTTTCGTATCAATAAAAATGCTAACATAAAAACATTAAACATTTAACTTTACCTGATCTTTAGTTCTGCCTTGTGTTACGAATTCATTACCAACTCTTATCCTCGGCTTTGATAAATTCTTGTAAAAGTCTGCGGCATTAAGTCCAAGAAGATGAGAGACACGCTCTCCTTCCTCAGTGCCGTCAGGTTCGCACTGTTCCTCTCGCGGTCTTTGTTTGAATTTCATGGAACCGATATGCATAACAGTAGCGGTAATATTATAAATATCGGCCTTACATTCCTCAGTAAAACCCAACACATCAAACGCAGTCTAAACGCAATTTTTTTCAAAAATATACATTTGTTAAACAAATTGTTTTATTGAATTCTTTCAATAACGTGATGTTAAAGGAATGAGGCAATGGTTTTAGGAAACAAATAATAGGAAGAGATAAGGCAAACATTGAACATAAAAGAAAAGTTAAGTAAATCATATTCTCTACACTTACCTAATTGTTTTAAGACTTATGTAAAATAATTATTTAAACACAAATATTAATCAACAAAATGCTAAAATCACAATATGAAAACAATGTTTAAAAATTGAAAAGACAAGCATAAATATGAAATATTGAAATAATGAACGATAGCGTGAAAAGATCAATACAAGAGTGAACTCACATTTGTTACTCTGAATTCTTCAGCATCATCAACATTTGCAATCTCAGTTTTACCCTGAGACACATAATGGTAGTATTTGATGTCTTTTGAGAGCAATAATTTTTCTAGGATTGGAAAATTATAGCAAGATATCCTTCGTCGAAATGAGTTATAAGCAAATAAATTATATTATAGGTAATATTAGTAATTTAGTAATTAATTTAACAATTAAATATAAGCACTATACCAACTAATAATTACAAAGTTCAAAGTTCAAAATATATTTAACACTATATAAAACATAGCATCACTTTTAATCATTAATTATATTTTGTGAAACTTTGAACTTTATTTATTTACTGTAAATTAAGTCTAAAGTTAAAACTACTGTATTATTAATTACTATATAAGGTAATATTAATAATTATTAAAAAATAGTTATATGGTATATAAGGTGAAGATGTAAATGCAAAGATGTATTTGAAACCGTTTAAAAGCATATTAATATCAACTTAAAATAAGTCAAGTAAGAACTATACTAATGATTAATAAAACTAATTACAGAAAATATGTAATTAAGGATAGGTTTTGCTGCAATTTCGTCGAAGTTGATCTAACTATAAGTGGTAATTATGATGTCTCAAAGTAAACAAATTCAATTAATAGATCACACACTATGTCAAATGCTTCTACAAAACTACAAAAACTAAACTTCAAATGCAATCCTACAATCACTACAATCATCACTACAATCCTACTCAATGCTACTCTAATTCAAGGCAAGTCGAAAATTGCAGTCCGAAATGATGTCAATCGAGTGCAATTCAGAAATGGTTAGGTTTGTACTCACGTCAGTAAAAGTAAATTCTTCTTTATCATCAACAGAGGGAATCTCAGTTTTTCCCTGAGACACGAAGTAGTAATCATGGATATTGTTAGAAAGGAGCACTCTTTCTGTTGGAAAAGTTAGAATTACAGAACAAAGTTATTGAGGGTTCTATCGTAACGTTATTTTCACACACTCTATGAAATATTTCAATAAAAATTACAATTAATATAACTTACTTTAAATTTATAAAAATTAATTTAACGATATTTGACCTTTGATTTAATGTTAATGACAGGTTCATATAATGGAAGTTCTCAGGACTGAAATATGGATTGACGAGGAATAATGACAAATAAATGGGATATTTCACATCATATAACAATATTTAAATGAAATATTGCTTTGGTTTACAGGATAAAACAGGATCAATGGATGAATAATTGGGATTCAAACTTGAAATTTTGGAGGAGACACAGACTGGTCTACTCACGTCTGTTGCTCTAAATTCTTCGGCGTCATCAACATTCGGAATATCAATTTTACCCTGAGATACGAAGAAATAGTCATGGACATTATTTGTCAAGAGAAGTTTCTCTATTTGATTCGAGGCGACAAAGAAAGAAGTAGAAAGAAAAGTTTTTTAATATTAAACAATTACTTAATCTCTTAATTATAAATATTAAATAAAGAGATAGATACATATGTATAAAAATATAATTTAACCAAATTATAATTGCATTCAAATGATAACTCTGATTTGAATTGCTTGATTGTTAATTTATTTAAATATAAAATAATTGTCTAATTTATTTATATTATGGTTAAATAATAGTCAATTTCCTTTACAAAAATAAAGGTTTATATAAAGTCTAACGACGTAAGTTGCTATTCAATTCAAGTTAGTTAGAAAAATAAAAGCAATACAAACTAATATATTTTCTAATAATTAAAACATAGATCGGTATTACTATACCATCTTCACCGTAAAAATTTATATTGAATATTAATTTTAAAAAATGAATCATAAAATTATAATATCTAAGATCTTATCTTATATAAGAATAATTAATGCACTCTATGTTGAAAAATTTTATTATATATTAAATTTGTTCTAAACTAAAATTATAATAATTTTATATTAATTTAATATTATTAATAAGATTCCATATTTTTCTCATAAAAAAATTTAAATGAAGTATTATATTATATCGTTATATGTATATGGTTAATATATTTCCATAACATTAATTTAATTCATGTAAAAGCTTATTAAAAGCTTCTACAAACAAGTTAATTAACTTATATTAAAATAAAAAATCATTTAAATACAAAATAAATTCCCTCGAAATACAACACAAAGTGCATTTGTAGTTTGACAATATTAGATATAGAAAATACTTAAAATCGTTACCTTTCAGTCCTGGAACAGAACCGGACATCATTTGGTAAAATATGTGATAAGATCTTTCCAACGGTTGTTGAGAGATGACACGAGCCTTTTCAAGTAAGTCTAATAAACAATTATTTATTGTTGAATTAGATTGTAAAAGCCACTTATGAAAACCCTTTACATGTCTCGATGTCAGCCCCCGCCAACTTTCCCATCGGTCCGAAGTGAATACGAATAAATTTGCCGAATCGGGAAGAGTTATCGTTACGCACTGTCTTAGCATTGCCGAAAGCCTCCAATACTGGATTAGTCTGAACGACTTGATCTTCCAAATTGCCCTATGTTTGAGTAAAACAGCGTTAAATTTCAAATCAAATAATTTCATCATTAAGTTTAACTAAATAAACACAATGCAAAGTGCACGCCATGCAAATCTGATTTAGAGTACAATATTTATATCATTTGAAGACTTTGATTAAATTATACAAGACATCATTTGTAAATTGTATTTTAGGAGCCTATCTATAATGCAGTATAACTGTTACAAATATTAAGTAAACAATTGGTGGAGGATTTAAAAATGCAATATTCATGCTTATTAAATATTTAATAGTTTATGAAACACTATTTCTAGTCTATAGAGTAAATGAACACATTTTAGTTAACTATACAAACCCATATGTTTAATAATTGCATGATTAAGTAGTAAAATGCTGAACGGGACAAGTCTTAACAAAATGATCATCAACTACAAAACCTTTATCTCTAAACGACAAATCTATACCTTCTTTGGATCTTTTTTCTCACCAGCCTTTGGTGTAGAAGCACCGACATTAGCGAAATAAGCAATTACTTTCTTCGTGTTTTCAGTTTTACCGGCACCGGACTCACCACTGTGGGCAAAGTGGGTATCATAATCAATATTAACTTTCATTATAAGGGTTGGGTGTCATCTGATTGGGAGTAATTAGGAATTTAGTGAAGGTAAATAAGGTAATGGTGTGGTAAGGTATGGTAATTGTTGGGTAAATGATGTTTCGACAGCAATCAATAGCGACTGTTGAGATTTTGCAAATTATTTACAATTGCGTAAAGCTTATCAAAACCATAATTACTTGTATGAATAATATTCCACACAAACTTACACCTGTAGAAAATTTATGCTTAAAACCAGACGCAGCAACAGTAGCGAAATAGGTTATCACTTTCTTCGTGTTTTCGGTCTTTCCTGCGCCCGACTCACCACTTGGTTGCGTCACATTAATCGTATGGTTTAGAGTTAGAAGGAATTATATAAGAATATTTATAATTAATTAATTATGAGTTCAAATTTGGATTCACAGTTAATTTGTTGTTAGCATTAAGAATATTAAAAGTTACTAATGTTAAGGAATTAAAGGAAAGTTGAGGAAAGTTGGGAGGAATTAATTTTGAATCAATTCATATGATGGCGAGTTGTTTGAGGTGTTCGTGCGCTTTCAGCTGTAATCCATTTGAGACTATATTTGAGTTAATATGCCATCTGAAGGCAAACTTACACCAGTTGTAAATTTGGTTTAAATGCAGAAGTGTGAGTGTGTGCTGAATAGCAAATTACTTTGTTGGTTATCGGTCACCATCACCAGGTCGTGGCAGGCTTTTCGCAATTTTGGTATTTCCAGAGTTAATTAGTTATTGATAAGTGAATTGATTATTTGATAAATGTGAGGATTATTAGGAATTAGGAGAGGAGTTGTGTGGTATGATTGGTGTGCTATCGCTTGTATCACTTACGTAATCAACATCGATTGATTCTCGCGATCTGAAATCAAGCAGATTCAACATATTATTGTGATTGTCTCGAGAAGTGCATGCATTGCGTAATGAAGCTAATATAGCTAATATAGCAAATATTTGCCTACTGTGGTAAATGCTAGTCAAATGCAAACTAAATGCAAGTTACGGAATATTCAGTGAGTGGTGTTCGGCCTGCTATGTGCTAACGCTATGCAGTAATGCTGGAGTGTATACAATAATGTGAATGTCTAAAAATAATACGCAACTCTCTACTAATACTCGTAACATATGACTTAAGCCGCTGTTGTTCACATGTATCGCTGCCATATATGGAGTGAGGCATTTTGGCAGCGATCAAGAATGAACTACCCTTAAACTTAGCTTTACTATTAAACGTTATGCCATTCTTTAGCTTACTATAAATGAAGCGCTTCTCGAGTGAGCATTAGCTCAAAGTGTTAGCATTGATTGTGCCAAATCGGTCAAAAAGGGCATGAAAGGCATGAAAGGCAACACTTACTCGTCAACATTTCGGTGTACGCGCCATCGGAAATGGCGAAGAGGTGTGGCGGCACTTCAGTACGGCGTTTGCTTCGGTACATCTGCACCACTCGGTTCGTGTAGATCGGGAAGCGCTTGTAGGGATTGATTACCACACAAAACAGACCAGAATATGTCTATTGAATCCAAATCAATCGTAATAATAATTGCTAATCACAGCTTTAGCATGCTATCCAAGATACCCATTTCAAGATTCAAGAATTCCAAGGTTCAGGTGATTCACACATTTCAGGCAAATTAATTACTAATTACTAATGTGTAGCAGATGAGTCACAATAATTTGGTTAATTTGGATTTTCTACTATAGTATATTATTTTTACATATAAAAAACAGTTAAATAAATTTATTGTTTTATTAAAAATGAGGTTTTACTATCTATATTTTAAAGGAAAATTTTTTAAACACAATATTTAACAAATATTTAATCTAATTGCAAAAACTCTTACATTTTAAAAATTAAATATAAAAAATTACACATAAATTGATAATATGAGCGCAATGTGCAAATAATGTGCAACACGTGCACAAAAAGTAAATTGTTTTAATTAAGAGATGTTATTTTAAAATTGGGGTCAAATATGCTGATAATATCCACGCCATGCTATACCTGATAACTGTTCACTTACATAAATAAGTTGATTAGTATAACGCTCTTTTAAATTGTACAAAACTGCCGCTTCATTAAGATATGTCAAATTGGACATATCCTCGCATTTCTCATACTTGGGTGGATTCACTTGTTGAAGCAGATCCTTTTTCACTGTCCGCTATTAGGTTTTCATTATGGGTTATTTGATGGGTTATTGGAAGGTAAAGGAATTGGTTGGACCCGCGATCAGGTGGGATGTGTTGGAAAAATGGAGAAAAACATGGATTAGTATAAACTTACGTAAATCATGTTTGAACTGTATCTCTCTTTGAGATTATGCAAAACGCTTGCATCGTTTAGATATGTGAGAGACGCCATGTCCTCACATTTCTCAAACTTTGGAGGGTTTACTTGTTGGAGCAGATCTTTCTTCAGTGTTCTCTGAATTTCGATTTTAAGTTAAGTTATTGTTGCAAAATTATTATACTATTAAGTTATCCTTTTGCAAATCAATAATGAAATTCAATGTTAGTAAAGACTCGTTACCTCTTCGCCCTTCCCGATGTCCACAGTGACCAGATCGCCTTTGGTGCTGCTGATGTTGCCGAGAATGAAGCACTCGGTCTCGTGCGGCACCCAAACCATCTTTTTGCCATCGTATGGCTTGGTTTGATCCTTCCTCTTCTGCTCGAGCGAGACGATCAAGTACTGACTCGGGTCGGGATCATTTTCGTCAACCGGTGGCATAATTGAATCTTAATTCAATCTTAATAATTGCAATTCAATGTGACAAATATGCTGACACACGACGTATAGCTACAGCACTGCTAAACAAGCTTCCCTGTAAAGACAATCAATTCACTAAACTGTAATCAACTGTAAGCAACTGTAATCCAATGGTATAGTTATATGTATTGCTGTCACAAATATCTTATTAAATTAAATGACTACATAAATAAATAAAGCATTAAATAAGATGTTAGACTTACACGGATAGAAGCTGTTATCTCAGTGGCACAGAGTTAAAAGTTTAAGTCTTTTTAAATCCTTGCCATCGGATAGTATTTTCGACTCCTCCCTTAAGGCGCATCTTCAGCTTAACCATACAAAGACAGTCGTCTTATGGCAAAGCATGCATTGGCAAGAAGAATACGAAGTGACGTACCATTTTTGGGTCAGAGGTACTGAAACGCTGAGCCTTGAGATGCAAAGAATGAAATCAAATCAAAGTGTATATATGTGTCGGCGAATGCTCTATACTTTCACTCTGCATATACTCTGCATATACTCTACACGTTGGGCACAACTCCAACCGCATTACCCATCTATTAATTTCACTTTAATATACATAAATATCAATAAATATACTTCTAATTATCCATAACTACTTTTATAATCGATTACACATTTTAATTGAACAAAATAATTAAGTGTAAAAATCACTGACAACGCCATAAACTGTATTTAAATGATTGTTTAAGGATGTTATTATGTTTTTTGTTGTGAGAATAAGTGGTATGCATTCCACTACTTATTTGCTAATAATAGAGCAGTGAATTCTCACAAATCATGTTTGTATCAAAAACTATTCTTTTCACTTCTACTCGCATTATTCTTCTCACCCATACATGCTTTTCGTTTATAGCAGTCAACTCACTCTAAACAGTGTATTCATATTTTTAGCGAAATAGCATTTCTGAACCTAATATTACAACTCAATGATAATTATTTCTATTCATTAAATATCGTTATGATTCTTATGACTAACTTTTTATACGAATATCTTAAATTTATTATTAAACATCATTATATATGTTAAATTATTAATAAACTTAGACTATAATTGGTTAATCAAATTGTAAGTACCAATACTTTAACTAAAAATACATGAATAACATTGAAGCATAACTAGTGAAGCAAACTGTTAATTAAGCAGATTTAAGCAATTGCATAATAAGAGTAACTGACAAATATTTAATTAGTATTCTAGAATGCTTTGAATGCATTTTGGTTTGCAAATTATAAAATATTATGTTTTTATTAGCTTAAAAATATGAGCAAAATTTGTTTATAATTATTATCTTAAACAAATCTACTATTAAACAAGAATGACCTGATCTTATTATACCTGAATAAACGATTAACTAATTTTATTCAAATAATAAATTAATATCTTGTGTTTGAAGTTATAAGTTATTTAATGAACTAATCGACACGCTATGATTGAAACAATACAATAATTCAAACAATTGGTCACATAAAATATTGTTACAATTCCGAATAGATTTTAATTTTAATAACTCAAAATAATAGTTTATTATATTCTACTCTAAAACAAATTTGCAACAAATACTAGCCTTAATGTCCACCTTAAAGAACATCTTTGCAGTCAAATAAGTCAACTAAAATGGGTACTATTTTGACGGACACTTGCATTTCCTTCTCTTGTCAGTGGTGGTGGAGTACAGACAGATGGACAAACAGGCATCTCAAATACATAAGCTTGCTTTTGAAAAACAAAATTAGCTCAAAATTAAAAATGTTTAGATAATAATATTCGAATATTAGTATTAAACAATATTTAATTTGGGTAAAGAAAAACAGACAGATATCTCAAATCCATAAGCTTATCCTGTCTAAAACAAAATTATAATGTAATTTATAATGCATATAATGAAATTTAGTTATTATGAACTTTTCCCTATTATGAACTCTTTTTTAAAACCAAATCTACCAAAACTTATGCATATTGTTATTTATATAATGAACTATTTTTTTTTTGCTTTAAAATATTATTTCAAATTTCAAATTTCATTTTGCCTTAATGTTGAACAAAGAACTAAGATATTTAAGCATTTTGAGGCATGTATTTCGCACATGTATAATATAGTTAATACTAAATTTTATTTGATTGTTCAACGAATTTTCTTGAATATTATCGGCATTTGAGTGAAATTCAAATGCAGTCACAGTATTGCATAAATATTTTGGTCAAATTGGCGATCAATAGTGTGTTAAGTATTTGTCTAAAATTCAAATTAATATCACAAATTGAACTTTTAAATCTCTAAAACAAGCTAAAAATACTGATTTCTTTAAATACTACATTATCGAAGCGAATTTTTATAAATTATGTTTAAAATTTTTATTATGAACTATTGTTCATTATGAACCAAACAACTAAAACCAAATGAGTTCATTATAACTAATTTCCACTGTATTATAATAATAATAAAAATATTATTTTTATAATATTATTATTTGACTTTTCTTTAACAATAATTTTTATATTCTACTACAAATGTTTACATGCATTTGACAATTTATACTTAATTTGATGTTTAACATAAACAACATATTTGTCATAAAATAGAGTCTACTAAAATGGGTGATATTTTGGTGATGGCTTGCGTTTCCTCAATTGAGAGGTATGACATTTCAATTATATTAATGAAGTTAGATCAACATATAAGGACAATTTAATAGAGGGACAATTTTTTTGGGTTTATGTGAGCGCTTGCTTCGAGCTATATTTTATTCTATCTGTTAAAATTGTATTGTTATAATTTTTTTTCATAAAATTTTCAAAAAACATTATTAAGCATTGAGTTTAGCAATTCTATTCTCTATACCTAACATAAACACACGTTTGTCAACTAAATCTGTATAATTTGTCCAATTTAAAGGACATCTTTGGCAGCAATAAAATGTACCGAAATGGGTATTATTCTGGCGGCCGCTTGTCTTCATTTCTTCTCTATGATGAGTTTGTATTTAGATTATATAAAATTCTCCCTAAAAATATTTAATTATATAATATATTTATTTTTCAAATTGAGCGGTTAAATTGGGTTAATGGCCAACTTGTCTAAACTGTTAAATGTATGATTAAACTAGATTCGGAGTTATCACAAAATGCGATTTTAATAAATATCTTTATTAATTCATGGTTTGGTTCGGAACAACATTACAGAATATGTAAAAACTAACTAAAAATATTCCCAAATTGCTGTCAATGCTGATAGTCTTACTGAGAAACTCAAACCTCTAGATTTAGCTCGAAATAAATAATTCAACTCAAAAATAAGAAATATATATGAAAGTACCTGAATTATGGATTAATTAATAATTATTACACACTATATTGCAAAATGTGTAACTATGCCGTTGTTTGACTGTATATGCATGACGTAATTATTAGATGAGAGTTGTGTGTGAGTAGCGGTCATGACTAGCGTTTGAATGAATCGCATTCGCAATTACTGACCACTAGTGACCACTCTATGGCCGAACACTTGAGTCACAATGAGTTGAACGCAAATCAAACCAAAGCCCGAATCTTTTATTTCAGCGATGAAAGAGACGACACGAGTTTGTCCATCACTATCAATGAGGTATGGATTGACTTGGATTAGCATTCACTACAATTAAAGTTTGCCGAAGTAGTTGTACGCATCTAATTATGGTTACATCGTATGGCCGTCTGCGCCCGTTTTGGCACAATTTATTTTTTATAACAGGTATTAATTTAATTATTATTTAAAGCTTGATACACAACTTTTTTTGTGTTTATTAAATTACAGATGTGTTTAACCAGAAAATGAATTTAAATATAATTATAAATACAATTAAATAACTTTAGCGAAAATATTGAATATAATGTAATCCAAATGTGAGCCATCCCTGCCTTCCCTCCCGAGAAGAAAGAGAGGCACGTGTCCGTCAAAATAGCACCAAATTAGGCACACTTTCTTATATCAATGATGTCCTTTAAGTCGGACAACTTGACCACTATTAGCTGCCAAATATATTTCTATAGAAATTTAATAGAAAAGTATTGTTAAAGAGATATTTTAATGATATTTGAAAAATCTTATATAAAAAACTAAAACAATACATTTTACAACTAAAAAACTTAAAGCGTGAATCGAAACATGCGCTCTCATAACAGCGGTTTTAATAAACCGAAACTCTTTTAATACAAACACGAGCGGAACGAGTGGTTGATTGAAATGAAAGAAGAAAATTGTTCCTACATTTTAGTTACTATAAAATATCATTTCCAACTAATCTGATATTCTTAATATTCTTCAAATTTTTTCCAATTGTTTTAAATTCATTAATATATCCTGTAATATCGTTTTGTGCTATATTTCTTTACTGTACTTCTTTATTGTATTTCTACACATGAATATACCGTATTATCGTAATATCTTAATTGCCCAGAATTGTGGTGTTTATTGATGTAATTTTACTAAAAAATATATGCGCTTTTGAAGTTTTTATTTATTTTATAATTCCATGAGAATTCAAAGAATTTAATGTTCACATAACCATATGATTATTTAGACGTTTAGAAAACTAATAT
>JAQIYA010001564.1:0-12367 GCA_034699355.1 Microtritia minima | reverse complement strand
TAATGAAAATACTATCACCGAAGATGTGACAAAAAAATAAGAATATAATACTCAATCTCTTGTTAAGCGAGAGCGAGATTTTTTCTCAGCTTATAATAAAAGTATATTTATGTCAACTTATAATGAAGTTGTCGACTAACGATATAAAACTTATATTTGGCAAACTTTCGACTCTAGACATTCAGACATTATATTGGCTAAACTAGATATAACTTATTTAATACGCTCTTCAGAATATAATATTTATTAGAAAAACATTAGGCATTAATGCGAAAGCATAATATTTTATACGTAACTTGAATTTTGTTAGGTTTGGTGTCGCGAATTCAGATATAACTCGAAAAATAATTTGGTAATAAACTCTAATTATAGTTTTATTAATATTTTGCTGACAGTATAAAATTTGATGAATTATTTGCCGAAAATGGTTATATAAAAAAAATGATTCTTTTTAATATAATTTACTGAAGAAAAAAATGACTGACCGTAGAAAAAATTTACAAATAAAATTTTGAAATGAAATAAAAGATATTAAAGTATAGTATTTATAGATTTTTAAATTCTTAATTTTAAATATTAATAAAAGTGCGAAATTTAGTAATAAAAATCGTTGTGTTAAAAAATTTAATAATAAAAATACGAAATAAAATTTATTTATAACTAAAGCGAATTAAATATTGAATAATTGTTAAGAGATGTTAAGAGATTCTTTAGAAAATTTAATCATTTTATCTGTTAAAGAATGCTTATATCGAATTAAGTAACTCTCAAATATAAGGGAAACAATTGACGCACGCATTTAGTTATCTGTGATAAAAATCGTTCGACGTTCACTATTTAACAGAAGATTTTAAATATTTAAATTTTTATAATCATTATTTTGCAAATAAAAAAGTTTTAATTTATTTTTTTTTTTGGAAAAGTTTGATAAAAAAGTTTTTGATAAGTTTTACTTTACTTTTACTGTTTAAATACCAAACTGTCGTATAGAAGAAATTAGAATTTTTTTATAATCGCAAAACATAAATAGCAAAATGTTGCAATTTTTATTTTGTTAAGACAAAAATATAGTAAAGACCTTAATTAAAAATAGTAATGTTTAGTTTTCTACTAATGCCAAAACACTCGCCTTTAAACAGCTATAACTTATATGATAAATAATAGCTCAACTCAAGTATTTATTTTTCTTAAGTTAATTTAATAATATTTATAATTTATAATTAGCTTAAATGCTATACAGCTTAAACAGATTTATCAATGTTTTACGAATACCTTCTTCGTAATTAATTTCTTGAGACTTATAACTCTTAGCTTATATTAACTTTTTTAAACAAAAATTTAATTTAATTAAGAAATAATATTTTTGTTCTACATATTCATATTAAATGATAGCTAAATTTAGCAATTTAATGGTTATAAAATGAGCAAAACACACATTGAAAAAAAATGTTTAGTCATAAGCATAATCAAAAAGTTATTTAATTCTCAAAATAAAATTATTTCAAGAATAATTTTCTGTATGGAATAGCTAGAAATATAATTCGTAAAATTCTTTCTTGATATTCTGTTATAAAAAGCTGTTATGAATGTAATGAATTAATAAAGTTTCGCATATTAATCTAAGGAAAACTTATATAATCATTTATTTTTTCACAAAATAAAAAGAATTAATTAAAAATGTCAGTAATACTTTTACTGAAACATTGTCTTACAATAATTATGATTTAAAGAAAATTACTTAAACTTGATTTTCGTCTCTCTCTCTCTCTCTCTCTCTCTCTCTCTCTCTCTCTCTCTTTGTATAAGCTTTTAATATTTTACAAAATACTGTAAATAAATAGATTATGAACCCGTGCAGAAAGAGGCATAACTTATTTAGCAAATAAATTTATTTTTCTAATGAGAAAAGATTGTAGAAATTTTATTTATTAGTACAAAATACGGGTATTTTAAAGGGCATGCATGTTAACTCAACGCCAATGAAATGTCAAAAGATCGCTGACCGAAAAAAAATAAAACAAATATAAGAGTAAAGTCTACTACAATATTAATAGACTTTTTAATACCCTTATTCTTACACAGTCTGACACTTTTAAATTCTTATATAGTGTATGTCTACTAGATTTTGCTTATCATTTCAAGACCTTTAGCTTTGATGTTTTTAAAAATTCCTTAAACAGATTGCATTAGGTTTTAAAATTATTTTGAAAATCTAAAATTTCTAAAATCTATAGCATAACTTGCATAGAATTAATAAATTTTAAGTTTAAATTATAATTCTTTTTAATTTTGGCGATAATTTGAATTTTTTAAATTTATATTTTATATCATGCATATATATTCTCTCTATATTTAAATACATAATTTTTCAATACAAATAAAATTTCAATCCATGTTTAAAATTTCTTTTCTTTTATTTAATGATTATTTAAAGAGAAATTAAATTTATTTTGCAAAACGAATATATTAAATATATAAAATGTTAATAGTATAAATTTTAATACTTTAAATTTATAAATAATTTTTAAAATAGTTAGTTAACTTTTGCTAAATTTTTGAAAACATTTCAATTTTCGCGTAAACATTAATCTTATTGCAAATACAGTCCGTTACCATTTTTTCTGAACACCCAAAGTAAGAGCGCTTCCAGAATAGACCAATGGTCTCGCCAGATGTGCCCATTTTGTCGATATTCAGCAGACAATCTGTACGATACCGCCGGGATTACGGATCTGCTCTATAGACCTACGGCGGGATTTACGAAGAAAACGCGACGAGTGAGTTAGCAATCAAACAAATCAAAGACCAGACAACATATGCCTTACAAAGGCTTAGTATTAGTGTTATAACGATTATAAAAACACAAATTATAGTATGAGTAAAAAGCAAACATTAAAAAGTTTAGGTAAGTATTACAAAATTAAGTATTAATAGTTGAATATAAATATGAGTTTGTTCGGCGAAGATCTATGACATTACACCCACTTCTGTGAACATTTATTTTTTATGAACCATCTTAAAACCAATAACCCTTTAATTTTCCCTAAAAATATAAATCACTGTGATATAAAATAAATCAATAAAATAATTTCTCACATGGTATTTATAAACATTTCCTATTATAACTGTCTATACATCATAAAATGGATCTGAAAAGCTAAAAATTCTGGTCATTTGGTAAACATAATCGCCGCAAAAACTCAATATTTCTTATGCAATACATGGCATAATAACAATATTGATTAGTAGTATATTTTATATTAGTATATTAAGTAGCAATAAATTGAATGCCGGAAGACAATACGAACCAAGTCTTAAATAAATTTATAGACCACCATAAGTGTACCATTGGTTAGCTTAATGCGAGATAAGTCAGAATATATTAAGATAGAATATTCGTGCCTAATTTACTAATACTACACTTATTCTCGTATATACAATGCGAATACGGATAACGGAATATGTTTTATTTGTTTATTCTCTATTGTGTTTACTAACTTTACTGGTCATTCATGATTATTGTAATCATATTTATGTTTTATATAATGACTATAAAAATAGCAATTATAGATATTTAACATTTAGTATATAAATGGTTAAAAGTCAATTTAATTTATCTACACATTTAACTTATTAAGCAAAAGTTGTTGATTTATTATACCTATAATTTTAGCAAATCTAAATTAGCGATTACTCTTCTCTTGACAAACCATGTCTGATAATAAATGAATGTCTGCAATGAATGTCTAATAAAATAAATAGCAAACTATGCATAATTACTTTGCAATAAATGAAGCGAAAGACAATGTCGATAACGGCAATGTTTTATTTCATAATAATAAACAATTTCTGCAAATTTCATTACCCTATCGTTGTATACTTACTTTATTTTTGAAAAAACAAACCCTTCATAGATACTGATTAATTAAAATTATTGTTTTTTAAAAATTCTTATTTTGAAAATAACACATTTGAATAAATATAATTAATGCTTGAATTATTTTTTTATTTAATGAAAAACATGTGCCAATTGTTATTTAATTCAATTTAATGGCAACAAATAATTTTTTAAAAATTCTATTTATATTAAAATGATTAATGAAAACACAATTTTGACCGGAATAATACATTTGATACAAAATTAATAAATAATATTGACGCTAGTCTTGCCTCAAGGCTTCCCATTTTTTTTCACTCGAGTTGACACACATAAAAATGAATTTCATACGAAACAGTTGACAAGATATGTTTATATTTTTTTATTGCCAGTTCCTACAGAAAGCAAGAATATTCTGCGAGGGAATAATGCTGTTTAAAGTATAGCGTTCTGTCAATTTTTTTGTTGATATATTTTTATAAAATATACTTTTTTTTATTTCAAATCTTTCTAAAAGCTTTCAATGGACTTATGTTGAGACCATAAAACTGGACTCGAATGTTAGGTGAAATGTTTTTTATTCAATCATTGATCAATAAATTGTTGATCTAATTATGTATAGAGAATATGACATTTTTGGTTATAAATTAAATACATTTATTTGTCAAACTAGTATTTTAGTGCTTTTAAAATGATTGGTTATTTCTAATATTTACCCCAAAAGAAACCGTCACACCACTAAACCCCAAACATATATGCCATTTTCAGTTTCATATAAAAACAGTTCATAACTATTGTTTTTAATTTAACAAACTAAATGGTAGAAATATAATTAATTATTTTCCATAAAATTTTATGCAAAACGGATAAAGTTACTTTTAAAATAATCCCGTAGTTATATGTTGTGAAAAAGTTTTTATAATATTATTAAAGTATTTCATTAACAATAATTTTTAAAGTTTAATGATTTATTCTTTAAACTTTTAAACATTGTTTACTATTTACAACATTGTTAAGCCAATACTGGCTAAAAGGTACTAATTCTAAAATTTGTGTTCCTATCAAAATAATCCTTTTATAGACGTTCAATTTTTTGAGAGGATTATAAGTGAGATACACTTTTTCAATCTTTATACCTTTAATAAGTTTTACTTGTTTAACTTTTTTGTATCTTAAGTCTATTAGCAAAAAATGACACTCTTTACTATGAATGAGATGAAATTAGTAAATTCAGCAATTATATGAGTAAGTATTGAGTAATTTTGAAATATATATATATTCAGATGGATATATATCTTGTTATAATAAACAATACTTCAAATATATTCTTATTTCCATTTATAAAAGTTACCAAATGATTACTTACCACTTACATGTGTTAGTAAATTAATAATGTTAATAATAATGTTAACAATCAATCATTATTCAAAACTATTTAAAAAAGCATTTAATTATTATAATAATATTTTCAGTTAATATTTGTATAATATTAATTAGTGTATTAATTAGTGCAAAATTTTTAAATTAGAATTTCATAAATATTTTATAATTTTAAATAGAATACTGTAAAGAAATTTCAAAAAAATCCGATTAAATTAATAATATCAAAACGTATTAAATAAATATGCTTTTGTTACAGTTAATACAGCAAAATAATTAAGAAAAATTTAAATCAAATTAAATGAATTAAAACTTTTGCTTTAAAAAACATGCGAAAATATTACTTAAATTTAAATCAAAATCCTCACCAAAACTTCGATATTAAAGCGAAATAAATATTTTTTAATTTATATTTTTCGAAAAAATCAATATTTTGAATAAATACATAAATCTTATATTTCAATTTAGACGGTTTTGGTTAACCCTGTCTAACATCGCAGTATATCAGTTGCGTTTTATTAAAAATATTAAAATATTGATATAAATCATATAATATTTATAAAAAACCATTTTTTCAAAACCATAAGTCACTTAAACCATAAAAAGTATTTTATTTATTCGCTCAACTATTTATGCTTAAACTTATTCTCAAGAGTACGCGCTCTGAATTAATAATAAGTAGTAAAAAAAACATTTATATTGTTTACTACTTATTTAAATCAAGTTCACCGTAAAGAATGCTATTTTTAACAATGTATTAGTAGGCAAATATAAGTAATAATACTGAGTATAGTATGCGGTTCATCGCATTCCGCTCTTGCTTTCATTGTCTAGGTTTGCACAAGAATACGATACTCGCTTGACTTACGAATGACGAGATATTTTAATGCTTATTCTGTTGGCGGAGTTGAGCCGATGCCAAATGAAAATCAAATTGAACTGATATTTATATTTATATTGCCGAATGATCGTCGAGCTGTGCACCACTCGAGATATACACAGTTGACAAATAGTTTTGGCCGCCGTTTGACAGGAAAACGCATGAATCGATGAGAGACTGTCAACACGAAAATAATGGCGAATAGAAATGTGAAGCATAATTATGGCGTTAAAAAATGACAACTGAAATATCAACGGATCAGCAATTTTACCGCGCTTTAACGTGTCAACAAAAAATAACAGATCTGTCTTTTTATTGTCATAACATATTATTTCATAATTTTCATTTAAAAAAATACATTCAGTTTGTGATGTTTTCTGGTGAATAATTTAATGCTTTAAATTATATATATATATATATTTATATTATAATTTATATTTTTTTGTTTAAAAAATAAATGCTTTATTTCACAAACAGTACAATATGATGACTAAAACGAGAAAAAGATAGGCAGCAAATAAATTTTGCTGAACACAAATGGAGACATAAACGGAGCGCACAATCCAATTACGAGTAAATGTGCGAGTAGTGACGAGTGATGAGCACGGCTCGCGACTAATTCCCAACCACTCAATTCGGATTTCAGTTTCTCAGTTTCTAGTGGTGGCGATTACTGGCCGGCGAGCGATCGCCGACGCGTGCATCGATGAGTGCGAATTCATCGATGTCTTTGTGCTGCCTATACATGAATAGTGAAGATTATTTTGAGAGTTAAATATTTTATCAATTGACATATTTTTATACACTGTTTATTAATAATCGAGTTAAATAGCATATTCGCTCCTCAATGCGCGACTAATCCTATCCAAAACAGTAAAGCTTCGCCGCACTAAATAAATGCAAGAAACCTAATTCCCAGTCGCATATAAGACTAGCAAATTCTTCTACAGATTCTGCACAGTATAGCGAATGTTAAAGCGCTACAGCTATGTTAATGATAATAAAATAATAACCATATTAGGAATGTGTTCAAATAAAATTTTTACTCATTTCTCGAGTCATAAGAAAGATATTCGATAAAAAATTCGAGACTATTTCTGAATAAAAAATTATTGCCATATTTTGGATTTTTATTGAGTTAATGAGCATAAAAAGGAAAACTTGACCAGCTTTTTGTTATTTGACAAAATTCACATCACAGATAAAATTCGCCCACAAGTTTAAATTAAATAAAATATTATTGAATGAGTTTTGAAATTTTTTTAAACAATTTTATGTCAGTTAATGGCTTAACTAAACTCAGGTCCAAATCGCTTTGAAACGGTTAGAAATGAAAATAAAATTCTCCACTACGAGAAAAACAAATTTAAAATAAAAGCAAAATTATATTTGGGAAAACCATTAAACGTTGATTCGAGACCAATAAACAGCATTCGGTGTAGAAATGCTGATATTTAGTGCGCTAACGTAAGAGCAAAAACTAAAGACATATACTTAAGTCGCATAATATGATTAGAGATAACTTTTTAGCATCTCGTTTGAGGAGTTAAAAATTTTTTGCACACTTGTTTTCATACCTCCCACTAATGGGGAGTGAGAGAGAAAAAAACAGTTTGCAAAACTTACGGTATCGACGCTGAATGGCTTTGCACTCGAGTCGGAGCACCGAATAGAGAGCCTGTCGAAAGGTGCGATTGAAACCGCCGTAAATCATGGGATTGAGCGCCGAATTCGAGTACGCTATGAATGTGCTGATGTAGGACAGCGTTTTAAACCATTTCGGCAGCTGTTAAAGAGGATTCTCGTTAAACACATTATCATTGCATTACTTTTTGTTTTTTGTTTTTGCGTGATTGTCGTACTTCTCCGTAATCATTAGACGAGTGGCCAAAGAGCGAGTAGAGCACCATTATCTGTAATGGCATCCACGAGATGACGAAAACAATGAGAACGAGACACACCATTTTGACCACCTGTTCAACGAAAGTCATTATGCGCTGTCAATAGCTTTAGATAACATTTAATGGTAACTAAAAATATACGCTAAACATTATGGCACTTAACGAGCCTAATCGAGACTGACGTTTGTTTGTTTTTATGATATATACTATGGAGTATATATCCAACGAATACAGTTTTATGTCAATAGTTTTGATTTATTTAAAAATATATTAAATACAAACTTTAGCTTTCACTTTCAAACGCATACGTAATTTTTTATAAAGAGAGAAAAATAATAAAAAAGGGTATTTCTTTTTCTAAAGGCTTACTGCGAAAAACGAGTTGCGTTAACGGTTGGCCACCTTATCAACGGAAAGCATACGCGAAAAAAAAACAAAAGAGCAAATATCATAAATAATACCTTTTTCTTGGAGCAGTTCTGCAGGCGCTGAGTGCTCGATATGGACTCGCCGGGAACCTTGTGAACCCAGAGGCGCCAAATTATTAGCGAATAAGCGGTGGCCATCACCAGCACCGGTATGAAGAACAGGGTCATCGTTACCAGAGAGTAGTAGAATTTTTTCACTGGATATGATATTATGCACTCTCCCTTCTCCACAGAATATTCTGCGTGCACGGGCCAGCTCTCGGTGCAACTCGTTTCGAGCACATTCTTCCACTTAAATAAGAAACGTAATGTTTTATTAAAAATGAGTGGTAGAAAAATATAATTTTTAAGATAATAAATATAACTTTTATTATTATTATAAGTTATTTATTGCAGAATGTATGGCATAGGCGTGAAAGAAAAATTAATTTATGTAATCTGTTTGCGGTGATTTTACAGTTCTCTTTTTGGAATTAAAGTTAATCCACAGTTGATTTTTGTCGACGACTAAATTTTGTTTAATCAATCATATTCTGTCATTAAAGCTGTTAAAATTATAAACAAGCGAGGATAGTTTATATGAATATCTATATAGCGAGGTATTTACAAATGAGATTCACATTCCTGTACAATGAATTTAGACCACAAAAAATTCATTAAATAAATTCAATAATTAATAAGGTGTTAGAAAACTTTATAAAACTAAAGCAATCATTTTAATTGTTCCCATTAGCGTTGTATTCAGATTTTATTATAACCACGCATTTTCGCAAAGTAAAAAACAAAATCATAATTCGTATCTAATTTAAACATATTATGGTTGGTATTCTCTATGGAATTAAATTAATGAGATAAATATAATGCCTTATTCTATATAATATTTTTCATTTTTTTATATTAAATTACAGCTTATTTTTCATAAATTTTATAAACCATTATCTTATGAATAAAAATTTTTTTTTAATGCTTGAATGCTTTAGATTTAATCTCATTTTTAATAAAATTGATACATTTTATTTACAATGCATATATAATTTTTTGTGCGCGTATTTTTTTAGTTTATAAAGTTTTGTTTAATAGTTTAATTCTCCACTTAGAGTTTGGTGGGAATATTAATAAATATTTCATGGAGAGTCTGGCATTACTTTGAATATCCTGAACACAGGAAAAAGCATAAATCTTAGTATATTAAAAAAAATGATAATTATTCTCCTTATTTACATATAAATGACGAAAAAAAACTCATTCACAATGAAAATTTATGAGAGTTCTTCATTTTGATTAAATAAATAAATTATATATACAGTTAGCAAAACCAAAAAAAGGAATTCAAATTAAAACCAAGTTTTCCATTAGTTAATTGCAATTAAAAACACCTGAGATTAAGCAATACTACACAAAATACTATAATACTTTGTTATAAACTTATAATAAAAAGACAGTCCTAAAACAGCATTGATCTGCTTTCTGGCTATTAAAAAGCCAGTACTTAAGACTCCCGCGGATAAGTTAATGAAAGTTGACTTAAAGATTTATATAGATAAACAACTTTTCTCTAATTAATAGAAAACTGTGTCTATATTTTATTTTTACGTAACTTAGAATTAAATTTTATATTTTCGGTTAGTAAAAGAAATTCATTAAATTTGTCTCATGAATTTGAGGCTGAATTTATAATGAAGTCTAATATGAAAATTTACAGAATTTTATTTAAAAAGAATATTTAATAGTTTTAATTTAAATATTATTGTTTAATTTTTGTATTAAATTTTGCACATATAAAAAAACATAAAATATATAAAAATTTATTTTGATTTATTTTATATCTTACTTTAACTTTAACCTAAAATTAAAAATTGCGCAACTAATCGTGGGTTTAGGATCAAATTTTAGAAATAAATTGTTTACTATACTTGAGCGCCAACATTATGTTATTTCTATGAATTAAATGCATGCGATACACAATAACATTTTACTTTACAATATATTTCACAAGATTTTGATTAAAAAGACAAAATGAATTTAAATCATTTTATTTATTTTTGACCAAATTTCGACATTTTATTAAAAAGATTTTTCCGAAATTGCCGAAATTGGCAAATTTATTTCCTTATGTTACCGAAATTAGACACCTAAATAAAGCTAATCTTAAAGTTACGAAATAAAAGGTTTACAAGTATTTTAATTGTAAAAAATATAAAATAATTTTTTATTAAATTTAATAAATTTTATAAAGAATTAATTTTATATAAATATATTTTTAATAAATAATTATATATAATTTAATAAATATTTAGCATTTTATATGAAGAAATATCACGAATAAAAAGACATAAAAGAATAAAATATCTATTATAAATACTTTAACAATGTAATCCAACTTTATTTGTGTAATTTAAAGTTAAATTAAAAATCCCTAAACAATTGAAAAAAAACCCGAAATAAATATCTTTTATTATAAAAAAAAGTCATATTTTATTAAATACAAGTTTAAACTATTTATAGTTTAAACAGATTTAACAAAAGCAAAGCAAAAAACAAGCAAACTTTTTATTAAAATTTTCTAAATTGAAAAACTTATGAAACAAAATTTTCGTATCGTGTGATTAGATATCGAAATTTTGACTTTTTAAAAAAAAAATTATTTAAATTAAATTTTCTTTCTATAATAAATGTTGAAAAGTTGAACATTTCTAATTCTATGGAATTTAATTCAATTGTAATTTTAATTAAGATAAATTATATTGCATTACGAATTTAATATTCGCACGTAATCCTAGCTGTTATTTGTTGAATAATGTTGAACATATGATATTTTGAGCTTCGCTCAGCTAAATGTGCGGATATCCGCGAATCGATGCAATTCGTTGAGCAATTTTTTTCAATTAAGTGAAGTTAAGATTCTATTCTTAAATCCGAATACGCAATACATTGATAAAGACAAATGTTATTTCAATGGGAAAATTGCATTCAAGCTATTTATAAGTTGCATAAATTTTAACTAATATTGGATTGTAGTCTTATTTTTTTTTTGATCAAATCTTTTCTTTTGAAAATAATTTATAATGCTTATGATATGTAAAATTTAATATAATCAAAAAATTTTAATTTGTAATGTTTAAATATAAAATTTTTTAAAAAGATAACATTTAATAACAAATTTATTGCTAATGATAACAATTAATTACTTGAAAATTTAATACATTCAGACTTTAGACGGAGAAAGATTTAATTAATTATATGTTATATGATAACAATAAAAAAAATGTGGTCATGATATTTATAGAATGTAATTTATCTTTTAATGATTAATGTGTAAAAATAAATTAATCTAAAATATTAATTCTAGTATTTCAATTCACGTTACACAGAGCGATATCAGTCTATTCAGCGTCACTTACTGAAAGTAATAACTTTATTTGACATTCAAATTTTAGTTTATAATCACTTAATTTGTTAATTACTTAGTTATTTAATTAATTAGTATATAATTTAATTTAGTAGTAAATTCAATTGAATTGAATGTAATTAGTTATGTCTACAAAACAATAAAATGAGAGCAGATTATATGATTTAAGCATTCAAAATATGTAAAAACTGGTTCTCATTGGTATGAGTAACAGTAAGTGACGCTCAATAGACAGATCGCACAGTAGTTAATCTGTTTTTTAAAAAATAGTTTCGGAGAAGGCTTAAATTAAATTTATTTTTATAATAAAACAAGGATAAGCATACATATGAGCTGATATCAACCATTTTTATTCGAGAGATACTTCAGCGCTCAATACTTGCGCGCATTTGTGTATTTTATATGTTTGTATTTATTATTTATATAATTACTAATTAATTAATAATTAATTATTTTCATTAAGAGTCACTCGTGGCTTATGAGAAAACGAAG
>JAQIYA010001563.1:0-12370 GCA_034699355.1 Microtritia minima | reverse complement strand
TAATTTATAATTTACTCGTACACACATAATGAACGCGTTGCGAGATATTAAATTATATTTTTATATTTTTATATTTTAATAATTTATAGATTTACAATAAAATTGATATTAAAAATTGAAATTACAATAATTAAATTTATTAATTATTTTATAAACTCTTATTATTATTTATTATTTTTTGTGATAATTATATTTTACCTATTTTATTATCTTATTTGATCAAAATTTCTAACAATCATATAATATGAAGTAAATGCTTAAAATTTAAATTTTCTTTAACTAAACTTAATGTTATGTAATAATTGTATATTGAATTGCAATTTTTGAAACTATTGCTTATTATCTCTATGTTAACACATTTCTTAATATTTATCTAGAACTTTGCTTATAAATATTATCGATTTAGATTACTTATACTTATCGATTTAATAAATAATTTATTATTCTTATATTATAATAAAAATAAGAAATTTCTACCACAGTATGTGTACATAAAATAATTTTCGATATCTTATAATTTATATGTAATTATTTTTATGATTTATTATAAAAATCGAAATTATTGATTAATTTAATTATTAATGAGCTCTTTTTTCACATTTCAAGCGCTCTTTTCATTTAATTTTTTGTTTAATGAATTAATAAAATTAAAATTTAGAACTTAAATATGAGCACAGATTTTTTTAGGAAGCAATTATTTAAAATAAAATGCTATCATAAAATCAAAACAAACGAAACGAAACGATTGCTGCCTCTAATTCACTGTGACGACCGTTTCGAGTGTTGACTCGACTCTCTTAAGCTCGACATTTTTCACAGTTAGTGCACATCATTACTATAAAACTTATCATTTTATAATTTATTTTCTTATAAATAACGGAAATGATAACAAGTTTTTTTTGTTGATAACTAGTAGATGTGAGGACAATATAACTTAGACATTTTATTCGCTAACTGAATATAAAGTTTAGTACAATTATATTAATATAAACAGCAATAAAAAAACTAAATAACTAATTAGATGTAATAAAAAGTTTGCTGACGAAACTTAAAGGTTACGATTTACGTTTACTGACATTGAAAATTTTAATTAAGCAAAATTAATTTCCTTATGAATGCAAAAAATTTAAAAAATTGTTAAAATAAAGTTTAGTTGTTGAATGATATGCTGGTATTTTATCTAAATTGCGTTTAATAAATTTGATACCACTGTTTTTGATATGAGTAATTTTAAAGCTAATTACGCATTTAAATACTAAAAACAAATAAATTAAAAAATTCTTTTATTACCAAATATTAAAATTTATATATATTATACATTAACTATATTAGTAAACATGTATATATAAATAAATTGAACTTTTCATTTCAATCGTATTGATTAATCGAATTAATTTTACCAAAATTTAAGTAATGAATTTGCATTAACATTTCAAAATATACACAAATGTTGCGTAATTTTGAAATATTTTTAATTTGTAAGTTTAAAACAATATATTAGTTGCGTCAATATTTCAATAAAATATTGTAAATGCTTCGCACATAAATTATATACAATATTATTTACACTTTAGGGTCCACACGGCGAGTCATTCACTTCGATCATGTTTCCGCTGCCGATGACATATTTGATATTTCGGGCGCCGTCGGAGAGCGCCGGCAAGAAATGGATGGAAGCTATAGAGCTGTCTCTTCACTGTTCCTCACTTCTAGTTCGCCATATGGGACATCGAGAATCAGTGGCAATCACTCCAAATATTCTACTCCGATCTCATGGAAGCGTTTCTGCAGCCGGCACTCCAGAAGATGTGGTCTTTACGCCGCCGTCGAGCGCCGGTTTCGGGCTGAATGACTCCGACATTGAGAAACATTTCGGAGATCACGGTATGACCATTGCCTACACATTAGTTATTCTTGATAACTATTATTAATTATATCAACTATTTGTCTCAGATATTGACGACGACGGGCACACAGATCACGGCGGCGACTCCCAGGATCATCATTCGTCGGACGACAGCGACTCCGACGATCACGTAAACGCAGTCAACGGGCTGGTCATCGGTGGCGCCAATAACCACATCGAGGAAGAAGTACTCGAAACTACGTACCAGTTTGACGGTGGAAACGAAGAGTTCGGCATAGCCGGCGATGCCGGTCAGACCGAAGAGGTGGCCGACGAGAATAAGAGCCTAATCTGGACTTTGCTAAAGCAAGTGCGACCCGGTATGGACCTGTCGAAGGTTGTGCTGCCGACGTTCATTCTGGAGCCGCGATCGTTTCTCGACAAACTCACCGATTATTACTATCACTGTGATATCATATCCAAGTATGAGTGCGATTTAAATTTGAATTTCGCAAATAAAGTTTGACTTGCATTTGCAGAGCCGTTGTGGAAGAGGATCCGCTCATACGGATGAAGCTGGTGGTCAAGTGGTATTTGTCCGGATTCTACAAGAAGCCCAAAGGCTTGAAGAAGCCGTACAATCCTATTCTGGGCGAAACGTTTCGCTGCTATTGGTGGCATCCGGAGACCGAGTCCAGAACGTTCTACATCGCCGAACAGGTGTCACACCATCCGCCTGTCTCTGCTTTCTACGTGTCCAACAGAAGGGATGGCTTCTGCATAAGCGGCTCAATACTGGCCAAATCGAAATTCTACGGCAATTCAATATCGGCCATACTCGACGGCACTGCACGGCTGTCTCTATTGTCTCGCGGCGAAGACTATTTGCTTACCTTTCCGTACGCCCACTGCAAAGGTATACTACTTGGAACGCTGGCGCTCGAGTTGGGCGGTAAGGTCGGCATCGTCTGCGAGAAGACAGGGTATCACATCGATCTCGAGTTTAAGCTGAAACCGTTTCTTGGGTCCGCCGATCTCTGCAATTTTGTCACCGGCAAGATTCGGTTGGGCAACGAGACAATGGGCACCATTGAGGGCCACTGGGATGGAGATATTTACTACAAGGACAAGCGAGTGGGAGAGAAGGAGCTGTTTTGGTCGCCGTCACCGGCGGCCAAAGCCGAGCGACTTAAACGCTTTGTGGTGCCACTCAGCGAACAGGGAGAGTTCGAGTCGGAGAGACTCTGGCACGGCGTGACGCTCGCCATTCAACGCCAGGATCAGATCGCCGCCACTGTTGAGAAAACCAAACTGGAAGAAGAACAGAGACGCACCACCAAAGAGCGGATCACCAAAACGGAGAAATGGCTGCCAAAGCTGTTCTTGTTCGACAATCACGCCGACGACTGGCTCTACCGGTACGCAGATTGTCGTCCGTGGGATACGCGCACAGACGTCCATCACTACGAGCGAGACTTTGTAATACAAACGAAGACCAGACACCGGACCCCGAATCTGGTAGTGAGCGGCAACGCGAGTGTCATCTCAGTCGAGCAACAGAACGGAAAGTCCGACGCCGGCGTTGCGATCCGGTCTCCCAAACAAGGCTACCATTTGGCGCGCAGCACGTCTTGCGCGAGTGAGGACAGTTCGTCGGTCGGGCTCGACGGGCCGGACTCCACCGAATCAGACGGCCTGAACAGCGGCACGAAAAAAAGGTACGAGAGTTTGGTGCGTCTTCTCGAGCCGATACAGGAGTTGCAAGAAAAGACGAACACTCATCTGACGGCCATGCAGTCCAGTTTAGAATCGCTGCTCGATCGCCAAAACATTATACAACAGCAACTGAACGCTTCAATGCGGACGAGTCCGGAGCAGTGGTCGTCGTCGCGGTGGTCATCGCTGTTTAGGCGGCCGACAATCACGAGTGACATATTCCTAATAGTAGTGATTATTCTCACGCAACTCGTGCTGAATTGGCTCATTCGCAAGTGGCAATAATTTACAAACGAATTTCTTTTCTCAAGTTTTATGTTATCGTTTTGAGCATATTTTTTTATTGAAAGAGTTTAGAGAAGAAAATCGTTCGAGTCTACCATTTTTCACTACTCTTATCTTGCAATTTTTCACTGCAATTGATTTGTGATAAATCTCCAAAAAAAATAGAGAGTAGTAAATAGTTTTTCGCAAGTATTCAAGTATAATAATTGAGAATAACAAATGTAATTTAATCAGCAGTTGTCTTCGCTAGTCTAGAATAATACATACAAATTTTGGAGTAAACATACATAAAACACAATTTTTTTGTTTTGAACAAAATACAGTTATCGCTATTAATATGAATTTTTTAATGAAAAGAATTTTCAATTAATTTGAACAGTATTTATATTTAGACCAAAAAATCAACAAAATCCAAACATATAAATATATGAATTCAGTATATATAATATATATATATATTTATTTAATATGTATAACATGTATGCATAAGAGTATAATCACTTGTTATTTAAACTCGTGCAGTGATTAAACCAAATATATTGTGATTATATTTTATTTATTACCTTTTATTACCTTATTATTTTGTCTATATTATAAATATGTTAATACACTTATTTATTATCATTTGGTGGCAATGTTTTCAAATAATCTATTTCACAAAATTGAGTTTTGTGTGGCCAAAAACAATACTTCTAAACGATTATCAAATGATAATCGCAATAAACCAAAATAATATACAAAATTTTTCAACTCTCTTTAATAAAAAAATTTTCATAATAAATTAGTTTTGTATTATTTCTATTTTGATAGTAAGCTTTGGCTTTGAGCCCTGTAATTAAACAGATCGATAGCACGCGCAAACATGCGCTCACATCGTCGACACGGAGTGCAGTCCAACTCCGGCTTTGGGACGGCGTTTGCTCTGTGGAGACGCCAAACCGATCGATTCAAATGTTGCGTTTAAATATGTTTCATATATTTAATCATATTTTGTTTGATTCAATCATAATTGTTGTTCATTAGAAATGTTATTTAATTGTTGAGTTGTTTTAGCGCTTTGACGAGTGGTTGGTGTGGATCTGAATCGATGTGAAAATGAGTTACGTATTGCGAATCAAGTGTCAAATCAACGACTTGTTCTCCCAGTTCGGCAAATACATCGCTCCCACCTATTATCACGATCGATGCGAGAGGTATTTACTCCTTCATTTCAATACATTATTTATTCTAAACTATATGCTGATTGATATGAATTTAAATATTTATTTAAGAACAATTGATTACTTAAGCATTATTTAGTTATGCAAATACTTGAAAATTAGTGCTGATTTTTAAGAATTTTAAGTGTACATTATTGCCTCACAATCAATAGCTTTATTCGCAAATTTTAAGTTTATTGATTAAACTTTAAACTTATATTTATATAAGAAATTTTGTTAACATTGCACAATATGTTGTGTTTAAAAGTTTTATTTGCTAAGAATTGTGTTAACAAATTCAAGTTAATATAAATCATTATTAACATTAATCATGTTAGACCTTTCAAATGTATTGAATATTAACAATAATATTATTTATTTTTAAACATTTTACCCAATTTATTAGGGAATAAGTTAATTGGAAAATACTAGTGTATACTAAACAAAAGAGTATAAAGAAATGAGATAATAGAAAGCAATTTTTGATATACTAAAAAATCAGAAAAAATAATCTTAAATTATCAAAATAGAAATTTTTATATTTAATTGTAAATATGGCCATAATGGTGGTGAACAATCGCCTCCTCATGTAACCGAAATTTCATAAAACATTATTGTAGCACTGCTTCATCCATCGCGCATCGCATCCATCACTCACTTTAGAATAGCCCCATATTTTTATAAAGAAATTTTTGAAATTCTTTTCTCATTCTAATTAAATTTAATTAAAAATTCTTGTTTCATTGAAAAAACAATAGAAATTTATATTTAAAAGAATTATATTGTTCGAATATTTTAATTTAAGGAAATATAATTTTAGCTTATTTCTCTATAATTATCTTATTTCTCTATCTTATCTATATTTTATCATATAAATGTTAATATTCTTACTGAAAACGAACTATTAATTGCAATAATAACAATATTCCTAAACACTTACTCAATATTTATGATAATATATATGTCAAACAAATTATTTATTTTTCTAAATTGGTACACATAATATAAATCATTTACATCATTACTTTCGATATAAATTTTAACAAAATATTAAACATAAAATTACTTTTTGTTTACACTCTTTTCTAACACTTTATATTTCAATGACTAGATTATATCATTTTAAATGTTAAAATTTAGGCAATTTTAAGTAAATTAAAGATAGTCAATTTTAAAAAATAAATGTATTAATAATTGCTGAACATTGCCAACCATTTAGATCGCTGCAAATGTACGTGTATGTGATGCACAAGAGGGAAGTGTTGTTATCGCTATCGGCTCTCCTCTCCTCCTATATTCTGCTGCTGTTCATCGGCCTCGCGGGTCCCAACGTCTATAAAATTAGCGCCATCGCCGCCACCGAGATATTCAGCGAGTCGGGTATCAACGCCTCGCTGGCCAACAGTCTCATGTCGACGGGACCGTTCGCGGTGACCACACCATCGTTGAGCACATACTCGCAACAGCTCTGCCTGTTTCTCGAGTTCCACCTGAAGAACGAGGAACAGTCGGAGGCGTTCCGCAAACAGATCGGCGTTGCGCTCCGACTCGACGGTCTCGGCGACGGCGAGCGTTCCCCGAACGCCACTCTGGTCAGCAGCGAGTCTCGACCGTACCCCATCTATTGCGGAGGCCGTCACTGCGACCCGATTCGAGTGCTTCGTCTCGATTACGTCGGCTTCAAGCGCTATCGAGTTGGCATCTCGTTTGTCGGACTCGAGTCCGTGAACCAGAAGTACACCATCGACGACATAGTCTTCTCGTTCCGTTCGATCAACACCTCATTCACGACGCTCTGCATATGGTTTCGCTTCTGCTTCCTAGTGGTGGCGTTTGCGGTCACGTGTTGGTTCACGCACTCTCTGCACCGCTTTCCGGTGGCCGACTGGTCGTTGGAGCAGCGCTGGACAGTCGGTCTGCTGGTGCTGCTGCTCGTCACCGACAACCCCTTCTATCCGCTTCAGTTTCTGCTCGGCTCTCCACTGCCCCGACTGATGGAGGCGTTCTTCCAGTGCGGCCTACAGTGCGCTCTTCTTCTCTTCTGGCTCTGCTTCTATCACGGCATCCGTCAGAACAACCGTTCGCTGTATCGCTTCTACGCGCCCAAACTCGCTCTGGTCGTACTCATCTGGTCGGTGGCCTTTTACGCCATGTGCTGGTCGGTCACCAGTCAGCTCGACGACCCCGTGTTCGACGAGATGCAACACTTTCGAGAGTCCAACTTTTTGAGGGTTAGTTAGCGATTACTTTTCGTTTTTTAAAATTTGTTAAATACATTTTCCGTTTTGCAATACAGTTTTGCAACATATTTTTCTACATTCTTCTGGTCGTGTATTTCGGTTACCTAACACTGTTGATAACGTCGGCGTTCACCGAACTGCGATCGATGCCCTATTTCGACATTCGGCTCAAACTGCAGACGTTTCTCATGATATTCGCGCTGACCATCGCTTTGCTGACTATACTGTTATCTTCATCGACGGCGTCCGTCAGCCAAATCGGATTCCTTCAACTCTTGCCATTCAGTTACTTCACCTCCTCGTCGGCAGCTTTTCTTTCCATATTTTCTATGACCAACCTATACATCTGCGTTTGCGCCTATTATTATCGGCCCTCACTTAACCAGCAGAGCAATGGTTGGTTAAAAATTTTATTTTTTAATGAATATGAATTTAAAGAACTTGATTCTCGCAGACAATCGCGTGGTTCGAGACAATCCGACGCTATCGATGATCAACGACTCGGACGAGGATGTCATCTACGGAAGCGACACCGAGTCTCCGCTCAATCCTCCCAAACTGATTGACACCAAAAACGACACCGAAGAAAGCGATTAAATCAAAAGTTTAATGCATATCAGTTTTTATTTTGGTTTTTTTAATTTTGTTTTTTACATTTATATATTTGTGTTATTCAAAATTAAGTTTTTATTTAAAGATCATTTTCTAAGATTTGGTACTTAAATTAAAATTGTTATAAGTTTATTGTTTTGATTTGAAATTATTTTGTTTAATATTTTAAGTTTGAAAATAAAAACTATTTCTACCTCTGCTATAATTTATTCATTTCGCACAAAGATTTAATCTTTTTGTATTATTTTAACTGACAATTTTTAAAATGTTATAAAGAATGATCTTCAAAGAACTAAAGGTTAATTCAGAAAAGTCTATTTAACAAATTAATTTAATAAACAAATTAAGCAAAATTTATTTATTTTTTATTTTATCATATCTGAAATTTAGAACTTATATACTTTGTAAGCAAAACTACACTTCAACTGATTTATCTTAATGCTATAAAAAAAATAAATTTGTTGCTTATTTTATATAATATGGATTTTAAAAATACTCACACTATATAACTTTATCACACTTTATAAGTCATAAAATAACATATCATGTTTTAATAAAAACTTAGTCGCTCTTATTGAACTAATGTTTTACTTGATAAATCTTATTAATTTCATCGATATTTCTTATAAATAATCTATAGATAAAACCTAATTCAATAGTATAATTATATATTAAAAGAAACATAGTTTATTGCATTTAAATGTGTTTTACACCAAACCTTTTTCATTATAAGTAGACATTTTAAATGATTCAATATTAACTTTTAACGATGAATCAATTTGTATCGATCAACATATTGCTTATTTAAAATATAAGAACATAGTTAATATTTAAGATAATCTACAGAAAAATTATGACTTTTTGTACAAAATTGTACTGAATTATTATGTTATTATTATTATTATTATTTTTAAATATTTGATTAGAAATATGAAAAGAGCTTTCGTTTTCTAAGTTTTGCTCGTAATCTCGCGCATCATTTTTATCTTATTATTTCAAAACAATAAATTTTTCAATTGTAATCTTATTTCCTTAACGTCTCAAATATGAGATATTATTATTATAATATTGATTATAGATTATAGATTATATTATTATTCCATAATTAATCAAAATTATTTTAAACTAAATTTAAATAATTTGACAAAAATTTGAATGAATTAGAAGTGAAAGTTTTACTAACTTTAAGTATCTTTTCTGTAACACTTGAATAACTGAAAAATAATTTATTAAAATACCGAACACACTATAATAATATAAAGAAGACACTAAAGTAATAAATTATATAAAGTTTACTTTCTATATGTTGATATAATATACTCACAATCTTTAATCAGTAAAAAAAATCTGATGAATATTTAAATATTTTAATCATAAGCCCGATGACATAAAAATTAATAAAAGTCTTCATAATTAATTATATAATAAATCTATAAATTATCCAATTATGTCTACATATTATACAGTATAATATTTATTACATATTTAAGCGTTACATACCTTTTTTTCAAAATTTTGAGTTGTATTTGAAATTGAATTTGTAGAGCCAAATGCAGTATTGAGATTCAATTCAATTGTTCACTGATTTATTATTAACTTGAAAGTAAATATTTGCACACATTTTTTTGCGGATAACTTTAGAAGTTAAAAGTATGTTAGAAGTTAGTAAATTTTAAAGTATAAATAAAACTTTAAATGACTTTTAAAAAAAGTATGTTGATTTCAAGAAAATCATAGACATCGAAAATAAATTCAATATCTAGCCTAACATTGATAATTGAGTTTTCACTATCTGCTAATGATTTAGTTGGGTCTAACAAATCATTTAATTGCTCAAAAATTGTTTGCATTCGTGAGTACTTTATTTCTAATGAATTGAGTATACGTTTTAAACTATTGGGCGTAAAATTTAAAATAAATAGCATGTCTCAAAAAGTAAATAATTTAATAAATCACTAAATTTAAATAAAGTTATCCAATTATTAAATTGTTTTATCAAAAATGTTAGACATATATCTATTAACTAAAACGATGTCGCGCTTATAATGAAAGTGATATCAACATTCGCAGACACAAATGAGTAACTTTTGATTCAATCAAATAACAAGATTTACAACTTTCAAGCCATAACTCTGTTGACCTAATAATATGCACTTTTTGCATAGCGATACGGCGTAACCTTTGTTTTCTTTGTTTTTTTCCTCGTAATCAAGCTTTCAGTTGGTTCAGAGCAGTGCAAACATTTCCTCTAAACTATTAGTTCGCATTTAATATAAGGCAATGAAGGTTAAAATGTGGGATAAAAAATTCATTTTCTGTGACATTTAAGAAGTCATTATAATAAAAATTAAATATTAAAATAATACTTTATTTCAATAAAGTTTAGAATAAAGTTATGTGCTTTTCAAGTTTTTAAAACTCATAAAAGATAAACTAATAATAATTTAATATTTAATATTAAATTATAGAACTATTAACTAAATGTAGAATAAATGTTATGTAATTACAATGTATTGATGAAGTTTATTTGAATTGATATGTTCACCTCTTCAACTTGTTTTCGTTTTTAAAAGAAAAGGAAAGAAAGAAAATTATAAGAGATATAAATCAAATCAAATAAAAGTTATGTGTGAGTGGCAAACACATGGCTTGTAAATGATTAAAGAAAAAATTATAAATATGAAAATTGTAAAATAAGTTTTATATTTTAGCTAAACGTTAAATAAATTTAAATCAGTTTATAAAATGAAAAGTTATATCTATTTTTCATTCATGTGTCGAATTCTGACTTTCAAAATGTTGGCCAAATTCAATGTAAAGCTAATGTAAATATAGTAATACAGTAATTAATAGTATAATATAGATATGTAATCAATATATTATGAATTAAATTTTAATATTGTGTTTATAATTATAACAAAATTTAACTCAATATTTAAATACTAGACACAGAATATAATGTATTGTGTCAATGAATAAATTGAATGATGTCTGATATTTATTGTAAATCTTAATATGTTTCATGTTTAGCCTATTTATATAAATATTTTGTTGGTTGTATTTTTTTTACAATCTTTAACGACTCAATCATTTATGGAGTGAAATAAATAAATATTTATCAAACAAATGAACACTCAAGATGTGTAACATTTTTAAAAATAAATTTAAACAAAATTATATGAAAAATTACATTTAAAATATAAGTTAACGGCAGTTAAAACTAAAGCTAAGATTATTTAAATTTAAAAAATTTAAACCAATGGTCGCACAAAACAATGAGAAATATTGTGCGCGACGGACTGTCGCGCGACCGCTCATAAAACTATAAAATGAGAGGAATCGAACAATAAAGTCATTCAAAATTTTGTTTTCGGTACGAACGGTCGCAAAAATTATTTATACTTCAATAGATCTTATGTTTAAAAGACAAAACATGTCAGACGAGACGGCGAAACAGTTAGAAAAGCAGGACAAGAGACAAGTGGCCGATAATCCGGCGGAAGAGGAAGAGTCGAGGTTGAGATCCGGCGGAGAGATCCTCGAGACCAGACGCAGACGAAGATCGAGCTCTGGTTCGAGAAGAAGGAGAAGAAGGTCGCGATCGGGAAGCAGGAGAAGGAGAAGAAGGAGTCGGAAGTCGGCCACCGGTGAAGAGGACGGGTCTTCGGGACCGAAGAAGCGCAGGAGAAGACGGCGCAGAAAGAGTGTTATTAGGATTGCGTGTTAGAAACTGTTTCGCCTGTCGCTAAAAATTTTGTTAGATTTTTATCGCGAAGAAAATATAGATCAAAATTCCTGTACATATACTTATTTGTTTAATTAAAAATAAAAAAGAATAAAAATATTTTATTAATCTAATAATTTTGGTATTTCTTTCTTTGATTTTTTGGTCTTAATTTTCTTAAATGTCTGGTAAAATGTATAACACTTTCTTTGATTCAGAGATAATACTTATTCTGTAATTAACTTTTGGCTTTATTTAAAGAGAAAAAGACTTTATTTGTAATTATAATAAAATATATCCGTTAGAAACATAACAGAAGATATTTGAGATTCAAAAGCAATCAATAAATAACCGAAAAAATGTAGAAAAATAACGGTTTATTTAAATATTTAAATTCTCTATTGTTTCGCGCGCACAAAATAAAGCTAATAAACCGTTATAAATAGCTTTGCTTTGTTTTGCTTATAAATAAATAAATAACCACCACTTTATAGGCATCTCATACGCCATGAAGTGTAGAAATGATGAGCACATTATTATTACTCTTGAGCTGACACTCCCCTCACCCAACACTTCACTTTATCGACTTCATTGTCGATACCATTATTACTGTCCTAAAGGTGTGACCGCTGGCCAACAGTTCAGACCTCTCCTTCAGCTCGTGATCGCTCAGCCAGTCGTGAACCGCCTCACTGTCCAGTCCTCGTCAGCCGTCGGCAGTGACAGCACTTTACTCTTTTGATTAGAA